>CM031241.1:218844480-219087450 GCA_018340775.1 Taxus wallichiana var. yunnanensis | reverse complement strand
ATAAGTTAACAACATCATAATATTTTCTCTTCAAGATAACCTTTATATGGATTCTAAAACCACTCGGTGATACCTAGTATTACGTTATTTCCATGCAATCAGAAGGGTTTGCTAACTCAAGGTTATAACTCAATTTGCTACCATTATCCTTTTTATAACTAGATAAGGAAACATAATTTCCTAGAAAAGATGACACACAAACCAAAGATGGCTAAAAGGTCTAATGTAGTTTAACTCAAGATTAAATAGGTAAAACAATAATTGGTCATATTGAAGATAAACTATCTTTCAACATTGCAATCATACAATAAGATGCTCGTAACAATTCAGTGTTCATTTTATTTCATTTACAAAATGTTTCAAGAGTTTTAGCTTCAGTACATATGGGCAAACCTACTCCACAATTACAAAAATACTAAGGCATTGTCCTTCTAAAATTTTCTCCACAATTATCATTCCAAATTCCTACTACACATTAAGCATTCATACAATAGCACTTTACAGGAAAAAAAAATGAAGCAACTTCTAGTAATCCTTTCTCTCTCTTTTTTTTTTCTACCCGCAAAAGCCATCTGCACAAGTATTAACTTGAGTCAGTTCACAATAAATGAGCATGATAAAGACTACACATTGGAATAGAATGCTACCATTAACAATATCATTAAAAGAACCTTTTATTTAATGAAGGGGTGTCAAGTTCTAAAAAAAAAAAACAATACCATTACACATGCTAGGAATATACCATGTCAAAATTAAGAAGGGAGCCATAAAAATCCGATATGAACATTGTTTTAAGGACAACAAATGCTAAATCAACATATAACAAGTAGGGTCAAAGACCCGGTAAAGTCGAAACAAAGTGTCGAAGCGTATTGGGATTTCAATCATATAATCGCATAGATTATATGATTGAAATCCAATACTCCAACATTATCAACATTTTCCCAACAAAATTCCCAGGATCCAAAAGATTAAAGGTTAGAAATACAACATCATGTGCTAACCACTATTTACCCCTTCCAAAGAAAATCTACCCCACAACAATCCTACCCCTAATTGCTTGCCAAGGACACATGGAGTAAGTTTAAAAGGAAAGTTCAACATCTGATCATCTTTCCATACTATGAACAACGGTCAAACAATATGATAGGATGAATAATCCATATTTAGTAAATCAACACATTAAAAAAACAATATAATGCCACCGTCTTATAAAGATTTAAATTATAGTCCAATTAATTTATTTACCCTTAAACCTATATCAAAACAACTTAAGTAAACCATCCCCAAGGAACCAGGATTATAAAGGGGTCAATCAATTTAATTTTACTCAAGAAATACCAAGTGTCGAATAATATTAATCCTTAATTCATATACCAACACCGATGATATTTGGTCATGCCAAACTCCATACTAGTAGCACTAATACCAATTAGATGCAGGTATGAAATAATATTGGTCATTAATTATTACATTACCCTCAATGATATCTTATCCTACCCAATTATAAATATACATGTAACTTTAAAACTCTACATCATAGATATACCCTTGTTCATACTAGAGGTGTGGAATTGCACATTTCAACAGGATTCCAACCCAAATAGATTTCCAATAACGAAATAAGGTAAACAAGTCGACAACAAAACTACAAGTACTCGAATCTCTAGGATTTAGTTCCAGTATATAAATATATCTCTCGGAGAAACCCTAGTTTTATGGGTATTTCTTCTATACACCTCCAAGACAAGATACATAAACACATATCGAAATAACCAAAGTTATCGACGATCTCTCTTATCATTGACCCAAAAGGGAAAAGAACAACTGATAGTAAGACATCTCTAAAATTTTTCCTGATATCTACCACTAAACATCAAAGCCTGGTATCGGTATCACAACAAGTATATTCAGGATCCGTAATTCAAAAAAAAGTTTGATATATTTTATAAAACAAACTCTTACCCAAACATCCCTAGACAAAAATTTTATAGCAAGTATAACCTAGGGTATTATCCAGTGTGTCCACTAAGCAATAACGAAACACATCCACATTTTTATATTAAACCATTCTTTATTCCTTAATATCATAGAATATGCATAGATTCGTTTACCTCCCGAGATAACAAGGAACACAGAGATTCACAAGAAATTAAATGAGATATGAGTATATAAATAAACATATCTCAATACCCAAAATAAAAACCCACAAAACACCCCACAAGCACAAAGAGAATTTCCAATACAATCATTACAGAGGATTAAACAACAAGAAGATGGGTAAGTCAATCCATGCAACCATTGGCATAAAGGACAACAAGAATAAGTTAAAATCATGTGCCAAAACCATTTGCAGACCCACATCTAGCAATGAGACATCCTAAGAAACAACTCACACAGGAAGGAAACTAAAAGCATAGTCTGGACAGATGAGAAACAAAGGCAAAACAACTATGAAACTCTGAACAACTTCCAGTTTAGAAAATAAAAGCACTTCCTTTCCTGATATGATCAAAGCTAGCATAAAAAAATTCAAATAGTAGAAATTATCATGCATGTGATGAGCTCCAACATTTGCAAACAATGTCCACCCGGCACATGCAACAACAATCAGACATCCCTCCAAAATCTTCTAGTTGGGCATCCAAACCTCATACACATCCATGTTAAGAGAAGGGAGCTCCATTCCACAAGTGACCTTTGTCTAGAGAAATGGGGGTCTCAAAGACTATCATGAAAGCAGGGTATACACCAAATGGGTTAAATTAAGAGGCCCAGAAAAAAAGAAAACGTGAGAGGCAGAGGGGAAAAAAACCAGACCCCACAACCTTGCAACCATCCTCCCATCCTGCGTCAAAAGGGGCAAAGAGAAACAAGACCAGGACATTCATCAGAGCATAAGGGAAATCAAATTTTGTCGATGTATAGAAATTTGTGCCTCAAAGCCACACATGGAAGGTGTGGAAGCATCCACGAGGAGTGAAAAATAGTTTCCAAAATGCCTCAAGGCGATGGGGTCTCAAGGGAAAAAATCCACGGTTGCAGGAGAGACACAAAGGGAGACTTCAACCTAGTTTTTTCCCAATTCACCCTTGCCAACAACCAACAACCAGTCAAATCCTGGGCACAAAACAAACAACCACCAAGACTAGGAAATACAAAAGAAGACAACCAATAGGTGTCCAACCTGCAACAAAGCATGCCCATTTCCCAAATCGTGGGCCAAGCAAGACAAAACAAAAAAAAGAAGGAAATAACAACGAACAACAAAGAAAGGACGTGTTTACCCATCAAAGCATTTATCTGAAAGTTCAAAACCTTTTCCAACAACTCCCAAATGCAAATACTTCACCAGAGAAGATCACGTGGCCAAAGCAGAATGGTGGAGGCATACAAGAAAGGTCAAAGTAGATTACAAATCAAAAATAATAAATGAGAGAAGGTGTGGCCACCCACAAGGAAAATCCAACACAATGGCATTAAAGATGATTAAGGAAATGGCAGGTGGCCATCAAATCCACCCACCTCCAATGAAAACAAGGAAATAAAGAATCCAAAGACAGCAAATGGAGTCCACATCTCCTCACGCCAAGCTTGTCACATCAATAATCCAACGTGGGAGGCAAAATAGTGGAAGCAACAATAAGTTCACCCTAGAATTAACAATTACAACAAGGCATGCATGCAGTTCGATGATCAAGGTGGGAGAGCTGGTGGCTGGAGTTTTCAATAAAATATAAAACATGAACACCACTTCCCAAACAATGGAGCCACCAACAAAACAAGCTCCTCTTTTACGTGAATCGAGGATCGCTCTTCGGGAATGATCGAAAAGATACAATAAAATAACATTAAGATAATTAATATTAATGTCGATAACATTCGACAATAAAATAATAATAAAAATAAATCCCGATCGACAAATAAAATAATAATAATAATATCATTATTATTATTATTTTTACTGCTCACAATAATTATTAACCATGTTAATAATGATCACCCATCAAGCTCGACAAAATAATAATAATAACCAAAGATCGACAATTCAATATAATTATTATTATATAGATATTCCTTCTAGCCGACACACCCTAACAACACCAAGTCGTCATTCAAGCCACCTATAGAATTCGAGAACGTGATTTTCCTTTAATAGGATAATCGTAAAGGACGCCACAAGGTCCACAACTAGAGGCATCGACAATGACACGAGGAGGCAAGATGGAGAGGAAGGATGCTAATCCTTCATTGCAAACAAGGTCAAAGTCAACCAACGGTCAACGGGGCACACACAACCATTCCACGCTTAGCAACATGGTCACCGAGGCAAGAACTAGGGTAACATTAGATGGGGCATTACAATATCTAAGAGGCATCCAACTCGAGGAATTTTTTGTGTAGATTATCTTCAAGCCATTTTTGGTAGGGCTTATGTCATATTATATAAACTCTAACCTTTACGCATCCTCCCATACTGAGTCAAAATATGAGTTTTGAAATGTGGGCTTTGTCAGATGTCATGGGACTTCCTGGTGGTATAGAATGTTGTCTGGTGGATGCATAGTCAAGCTATATGAACCGTCAGATAGAATATCCCAAAAGTAATGTGTTTCGTGGACGGTGTTGATTGGATAACTTTTTCAAAATTATTTTTTTGCAATGAATTTTTAATGCCCATCTTTGCAACATTTGATAATATCCTCCATTTAGCACCCAGATGAGAGTATTAGAGCAAGGTGCACGCATCCATCAAAGTGCATTGGAAGGAAATTTTGTTAGATGTTGTGGTTGCAGAAGACACAAAAATGGTCTAACTGGCCTGGCCTTTCAAATAATTAAGCAAGCGTGTTAGGAAAGAGAGAAGGCAAACTCTTAGACCCTATCGGTATTTTCCCAGCATGTAGCAAGTTGGAATTCATAAGGGGGTGTTTGAAACACATGCAGATCATGGTGAGCAACCCCCTTGGCTATGCTGGTTATCTTGAAGAAACTCTAAACTTTATTTTTTAATCCAGTTCCAACCTGAAGTGGTTTGCTAGATTCATTTCTTGATGTGTGAACTGTTAGGTATTTAGCATATGGACTCTTAAGTTCTCTGATAGACTAGTATGCAAAATGTAGGAGCACAGGGAAGGCACACGAATTTTTTGAGTAAATCATGGGATTTTTTCATGAAAGTCATGATTAGGTTGTAGATATGCAAAATTAATTTATCTAAAGGTTGTAGATAATGTCAAGCAAATGCAATGGGCAGGGTAAGCGAAGTTTTACAACCTGTGTTGGTGTTCCATGCATGCAGAATTTTAATCTTAGTGAATGGGGGCTTTAAATAAACCCATGCGTAAATATTATGGCTTTTCACCTGCAACTGATCATTATGTGTGCATGGTTTACCTTCTTGTCAAGACAACCATCTTGAATACACCTTCAAATTTATTTATTTTTAGATGCCAGTTTTATCTATGCTTAGTTATGTGGAAATTTTGGATTAGAACCTTTGACCTGTGGTAAATGAGGTGCAAAATAGTGCTATAAGGGACGTTTGTTTTATTATATTTGATTTGGTCGCTTACCTTACATTGTTGTTTCATCATATACAACTTACGTGTATTTTTCAGAAAAGTCCAGTTATGGCATGGAGTTTACTTAATAGGTGACTGCCTTGCCACATCACGTGGCCTCTTTGGAATTGGTAATTGGTCAGCCAACTTGGTATGTGAGTTGGGGATGATGGCAAAAGGATGACTTGGCCATTAGTTGGCACTTTTCTTGTAATTTGTCACACTTAAATGTAAACGTGCTTTGGTCAACCTTTAGGTTCAGTGGTGGACTTTTGGTCCCCAAGGTGATTTGGCCTTGAAACTCGGCATCAAATTCCATGAACCACGTAATTAAGTAACTCGATAAGGAAACTAGGTAATAAGTGAGTTGAATAGCTACACCTAGCTAGATCACAAGATCAACTATAATAATCATGACTTTACAAGCTACTTCGAAAGAAATGATAATGTGGAATGAACTATATAGCATGAGGACAGTCTGACGATATTCTTGGACGAATGGAAATTGGACACATTTTAATCGTCGATCACTCACTAGTTCAATTAATCAGGCATGGTTTTATCTCTATTCTTACTTGTCTTCACATTTAAAGTTTTTTTCCTTTTCGATGTAGTTAGAAAATTAAATTGAAGAAAAAGTATAACTTTTGTATAAAATTTGGAAATGTGTTGTAGCCGAAAATGTTGAATATGCTTCATTGCTTCACATTTAAGGATTTATATTAAATGTTAATCTCACTTGGTAAAACTTACTGTGACAATACAAAACTTAGATAATTGGTTAGGATAACGATAACCTCCCAAATGATAGAAAAAGAATGTGAGACTTCATGATAATTGCTAATTGTACTCTTGCAAAATTTAATAAAACACAAATTTTTTTAGATGCACAAAATACCCCTTCAAATCACGCAATGGGAAATGATGCCTTAAAATTTTTAAGTGATGATGTGGAATTCCACATCAACCACTAGAATGATTGCATATATTTGTTTGAAAAAAATTTGTCACTAGTCTAGGACCGCTCTGGTCAATATTGTAGTGTTGGACAACTGCTGCGAGTTAATAATTTTGTTTGGTTTCAAGCCTCTTTGTTTTGACACCGTATCGAGAAACAAAGTTTTATCACCTTATACCTCTATTATCTCTAGAGGAAACTCATAGTCAAATCTTAGTTTTGATAAAATAACCTTCAAACCATGTGTCAAAAGGGGTTTTTGTAGGCCTTCAGTCTTTTGGTGACAAGATGAACTGACATGATCACGACAAGTAGCTCCAGACAAGTGGCTTCCATTTGAACCTTGTTCTCCAAATCTAAGTTCTGTCAACTTATTGGTCCTCCATGTACATAGGAAAATAGAGGAAATGTTACTCTTTTTTATTTTTAGTTCGGAAAAAAGGTTTTTTGAATCTAGTTTTTGGGCCATTTGGGGTAAATTAGACGTTACTTTAATAATTAATGTAATATTAGAAAAATGTTGTTGTACCTTCTCCTATCCAAATAACTATTGGAAACTCTACTAACATTATTACATGACCCTATATAACTCGTTTATGTTCCTTGTTTAGTCAAAATAACTTGTGGGTAATATCTTGTTTCTCTCTTTCTTCTCTTATTTCTCTCTCTAGTTTGAGAACGAAAAGAAACTACTTGTGATTTTTACTCTCTTCTGTTTCATACAAGTGTTTGAATTTATTTTTAAATTGAAAATCATATATATTTGAAAATTTTTATCATAGGGGAAATCCATGTCAACGTTCTTTTGGTTGACCATGTTTACACTAACTTGGCATTTTAGGTAGTGTAAGCGGGAATAAAATGGATGTTGGAAATC
The DNA here is from genome assembly GCA_018340775.1 of Taxus wallichiana var. yunnanensis. Classification (NCBI taxonomy): domain Eukaryota; kingdom Viridiplantae; phylum Streptophyta; class Pinopsida; order Cupressales; family Taxaceae; genus Taxus; species Taxus wallichiana. Next base: position 219,080,051 of record CM031241.1, on the reverse strand, counting down.
TAATTTTAATGATTATTACTAAAAATGTGTATCAAGACAGAAGTAGAATAGTCTTCTATTTTAGTAATAGTACATGTATTAATATTAAAGAAAGAAGAGTGCATTTCATTGTGTACATGTGTTAAATAAAATGATGGATAAATTTTATTTGGAATCTTACCATTCAATTGTATTGTAGAATAGCGTATTTAGTAAATTTTGTTGAATCCTCATAATTTTGTATATTGGTATATTAATGATCTAAAACTTGAAAATTATTTCTATCATAAGCATGTAAAGAAAAAGGTTGGTCATTGATAGTATAAATTTTGATAGTTCCTTGAAACTTTTCTACACCCTTTTTTGCCTCGAATAAGAAATCATGTGTTTCAAACATAACATAATTAGTGCACTTATAATCTTTCATAGAATTTTTATAGTAATTGCTAGATAGGAAGGTCAATATTTAATTGATAGATTTTGTAATGATTTTCGATATGTAGTGGTCACATTTGTCTTATAATTCTCTCAAATCGTGTTTTGTTTATAAAATAGCTATGGTCAACCCTTCCTCTTCCCAAGGTAAAATATATTGCCTCTAGGTTATTTGGACATCTTGGTTGTACATGAGATGGAAAATTTGTAATAGGGAAATTGTTTATTCCATTGAAGGGTGTTATAACTCCATTTGAATTTTAAGTCTTATTGCTATCTTATTTTCCACTTTTTTAAAAAGACATTTCATACCCACCATGGCCATGAACAAATCCCAACCTTCACGAAATAAACCACTTTCAACTCTGGAGAAAGATAGTGGTGGGTTATAGGTGTTTAGAGAAAAATTGAATAGTTGTATAAATTTTACCACAAGAAACAATGAGTGAAGAGTTAATCACAAGGGCATTTTTTCTCTTAAAATAATCAATAAAGGACATCTATTAGCTGCCAAAACTTCATGATGTTAGAATACCATTTATACCCTAATTCTTAACAATTGAGGGTCATGATCCTTTTAGATCCAGATGAATTACTCTCAAAGACCTTTTAATAGGATTTCAGTGGATGGAATCTCAATGTATGTTTCCTACCACTTGCAATGGTTCCCTAAGGAACCTTATATCACTATATATGGATTTAATTTCTCTCTGTTAATATGTGTGCTAATACTTGGGTGGCCAAATATTAATGAATTTTTTTATATGGAAATATGCCCTTTGGATCTCCTAAATCTCTAAATGGGAAGATAATGCTTCATCACTTTCTATTCATATTTTAAACAATGTTAAGGGGTGATTTAACTTCCTAATCTAAAGTTAGAAATAATCCAAGTTAAAGAGAAGAACAATGGAAATGTATGGTCTCTTAAAACATAATTAACCCGGATGTTATCTAGTGATTAAAATGCAAACATCAATGTAATATAAATAAAAGTAAATGAAATTACACTTGATGAGCTAATGCAAAGATGAGGAAACTTGTAAATTGTAAATGACAATGGATGGTTTGATGATTGTTATAAGTGGGACAACATGGTGTGTTAACACAATGAAATCTAATGAAAAATATAAATATTGAGACCTATGTGAATGATTGTTAAGAACTCAATCTTTACTTCTTGTAGCCCTTTTACTCGTAATAGACTATGAATGTATGAGTGATTATCATTGACAAGATCATCTCATTCGTGGAACGAATGTGCTCATGAGGCTTTGTTATCATTAACCCTTGTTATTTACCAATGGATTAGAATAATAAAATGTTATTCGTGTTATAGGTGCATATTTATGGTTGTAATACCTTATCTCTCTTCTTTGAGGTTGCACTTATTGCCTTCACTTTAGTTCAAAGAATTTATGAAATGCGTAGGTGCTAGTGGAATATGTTCAAATGAGGAATCAAACTAATGGGTCTAATTGTGACCATACTGGAAAAAAGAGTTGTAGATACTTGATATGTGTACCATCCTAAAGGAATTTTTATGCCATAGTTTGGAAGGGATCCAAAAACGTAAATTTTGTAAGGTTGTAAAGAATATTAGATGGCGATGACACCTCAAGGATTAATGGAATATTACTTGTTGAAATTTCTCACGCATCATCCATGATGTGCGAGGGGTCATATTAAAACTTTTTGTTTCTCATATTGGAGGGTTAAGTGTTGACCATGTTTGGTTAATCATGGCGGAAAGGGGTATAAAATATTTTGAGTTACTCATTTTCAATGGAAGATTGGGTGGCCCACAAGCACTAAGAAACCAGGAAATTATTTTCTAGAATTTTAATTCCTCACATAGGATGTTATTCCAACATTCTTCTTTTTCATGATCATGCAGAAGCCATTCCAAACTGTTGCATGGTCATGATAAAAACGAGAAAAGCATCAAACATCATAAATAGAAATCATGAGTAGAAAGCTTTTAGTTTTTACTTTCGAAATTATTAAAGGAAAATATAGTTGTAAAGGTGGTAATTTATTCATTTATCAATTTGAGATCAAGAAAAGGTAAAATTAATTAATTTTATTCCTTTAAGATTAAGTGAAATTTCATTAGTGTGTTAAGTTGTTTAGGTTCATACCACATTATGTTATTGAAAATAAATGCAAAAAGAACATACACAAATCATTACACAAAATCAATTTTCATTTATTCATAAGGAATAATTATACATTTTCTCACGCAAACCATGAGAAATAACCAAAAATAAAAGAATGCATATAAATGAAAAAGAGAGAAGGGACATGTCATTTCCTGTTGAATGGATACCCTCTGATTAAGACTATTGATCCATCTTGTTTCATTTCTTCCCCATACCTGAAAGAGAGAGAAATGTTTTGATTAGAGCTCAAGATGACCTTAACTCCTTTGTATTTTTAGTTTCTAATATATATGCAAGCTTAAAGTATTCAACAATCAAGTCATAGCATTCATTCAAGAAATATGAAGTGCAGAAATGGAAATTTTTTCAAGAGCTAAGCATGATAAACCAAAACTGATTTTCAGATTTCAATAATCATGTTTTATATGAAAGGATAGGTTTCAGATTCAAGTTAAATATTGCAGCCAATGAATTAAAACAAAATGTATACATGTATAGATTGGAAAAAATTTACCATTAACTTCGATTCAAGAGATTTATATTGCCTATTGATAAGGCAAGTGCTTGTAGTACTATAAAAATTGATGCTTTGGGCCTAAAAGTGATTACATGATCACATGGTATATCACTAAGAAAGTACATGAAAATCACTTACAAATGGTTCAAGCTTCAGATTTTCAAGATAGAATTATGTTATTTTCAATCAAATTTAGCAAGTACAAATGCTACATTTTGTTCAAAAATAACAATTCTTTAAGAAGGTACAAATTTTCAGTCGTGAAATTGCAAGTTCTCCATCAAATCTCCAAATATACATCTAGAGAGTGTTTATAGTATGGATTTACAAGAATAAAGTTTCTTTTTACAAAGTTTGCAAATAATATAAGAGGAGCCAACTATTAAAGACACTTCTCAAGAATGGGCAATGCTCTTAGCATGTGAAAAGAGAAGTACATATATTTCAGTAATGATCACAAATCTCCCATAATTCACAAGCTAAAAGAAGGATATCATTTCCAACAAAGAGAAGTTTCAGTCTTCTGAACAAGAATAAGGTTTGCATAGGGTATACAAGCTTTCATTTATCCATTTATAGTCATAACAATGTGTAATATGCTCAAATCGATACATTTATGAACTCTGGATTTGTTTTGATACTGAAGGTAAGCATGAAAGCATATGGAATGAAATATTTCAGATTAAATAATAGAATTTACAACACTATTTTTAAATCTAATATTTTTAAAAATAAATAGAACACTACATCTTGCAAGACTCAATAAAAAAAATTATAGTTTTCAAAATATGAATGCATTTGAGAAGGTGTTTCAAGTTTCAGAAAACAGCCAACAAGAGGTGCACTACAAATTTTAGAACGTGTTTTCAAGCATAAATATTCTAGATTCAAGAGCTATAGGCAAAAATTGAAGATGGCATGTTATCCCTTCCTACAAAAACAATTTTTTTCAAGTAGAATAAATACTCATATTTATAATTAACTTTCAAAATGCCAAGACCGGTTACAATCATAAAACTTGAAGCTCAAAGAATGCACAACGAGCATTGACAAACATCCAAATCAATTTTTTCTATCAAGTTAACATGGTTTTTAAATATATTCTCTGTTCAATGTGAGTTTTAAAATATGCATTAAAAGGTAAGAACCTAGTTGAATGTGTGGTGAATAAGAATAAACAAATTCAAAAATGAACAATTACTAATAATGGGCCCGATGACAGAGATGGGGATCACATTGCACCGCTTGTTTGTTTCTTCAAATGGTTGGAAAATATAAAGGTGTGGTAATAGTGGATGCAAATGAAGATTTCGTGGGTGATACTACTGAAATGGTTCAAAATTCAGTAGGTTTTTCCATTGAAGCTATAAAAGAGTAAGAATTTATACTTCTTCGCTTAGATAGTATTACAAATAAAATATGGGATATAAAGTGTGATGCAAGCCATAAATCAATTAGGGAAAAATTAAAATTTAAGCAAGCCACACATGGTTTCTTCACAATATAGCGAAATGTCGTGATCTTTTTAAGACACTCAATAAGAAAAATAGAACAAGCATCAATAGAGATAAAAGTAGAAAAATATAAGGTTAGTAAAACACAGTTGTTGAATTTAACAAGGACAATAAATGATTCCTGGATGAATTTCTTAAGGAATAATGCAAGGTAATTAAAAAAATAGAACTAAATTTTAGATCTAGAAAGGCCTAGATCTAAAATTTGGTAAGTTCTAAAATTTAAAACATGGAGGAATCTTCAAATTTTCTCACCAAGATTATATTTTTACAGCAACCCACCATATTACTATGTAAATATAAGACTCAACACTATCAAACACTAACCGACATGCTCAAGAATTTAAGATTTTCAAGAAATTGACAAAACTAGCATGTAGAATGTTGAAAAAGTAAGCTCTAAAAATGAAAAGATGGAGAAATCTTTAAATTTTCTCATCAAGATCCAATTTTGACAGCACTTAGCCTACTTTATACCTACAAGAAAGACTCAACACATGCAAACTCAACAAAACAAGTTAAGAAAAACAAGTTATGTCAATATATGCAAAAAGAGGGTTAATAACCAAAATTGAAACTTAACTACAAAAACTTTAAATTAAGTGTAAAGGACAATGGATTAAGTCCCACCGGCGTGCCAAATGTGTACATGGATTAGTTAACTAAGATAGATAAATGAAACTAAAATAATCTACATTAGTTCCAAAGCAAATTAACTAAACATGAACCATCATGATAAGAACTTAAAGAGAGTAAATATCAACACTATGCATTAGAACTTTGAATGAAAATCAAACTAACATGTTAAACATTTATCCTCTACTCTTTGAAATATAAAAAGGATGGACCTATGTAGATCCTTAGCTATAAAAATGTGATAGTTTGTTTGATCCCAAGGGTTTGAGAATGAAGATCAATCAAGACTTGGCTACAAGACCTTCTTGATCTTCTCCATATGACCCAAAAGCTTGGATGGATGAATGTAAGATGAAGATACCTAGCTCAACACTAATGGAAGATGCTCAAAGATGAAAATTCCTATAGTTTATGTTATAAGCATGAAAAAGGTGTAGATAGAAAGGCTGGAGGAGGGTTTCTTTATAACCCAATGGTTTGAAGAAGCTTTGCATCCTATTACATATGGGATAATAGAAAAGCTAGGTTAGTTATGGATAAGCATGGTTTAGGAGTGGTTCACTTTACTTTAGGAGAGTCAAATTTTTCCTCTAGTGACTCATGGGGATTGAGGGGGTTTATTAATTAACCAAAGTGATTAATTAATAGGTGTGCAAGCTTATAGAAGCTTTTTGGAGGAATAGTTAGTATGATTTATGTTACGAGAGGATTTTAATCAAATAAATGATGATTTATTGATTAAATAGAAGAAATAATTAATTAATTAATAATTAATTAATCTAGATAGAAAGGGGTATTAATTAATGGAAGGTCGTTAATTTTCATCTTTTGAGAGAAGAGAGAGTTAATTAACTAGCGTAATGTGATTAATTAACAGTGATATAAGAGAAAAGGTGCGATATTGAGGATGTGTCGTAAATTTATTGGAAAGAGTACAATTTAAGCATTTAAATTTCTTAAACCAGATTATAGGTGTGTACACAAACCTAGGAAATCATTAGAAATCCCATAGATATGGAGCAGAGTTCAAAAGAAAAGGAATTCAAAACCTAGCAATAATGCACAACGAGCTCAAAGTAAAGGCCAAACCCAACCCAGAGTCTATCTTACCAATGAATGCAAGGGTTTTAAGTTTTAAATTTTGGTATCCAGGTAAAAAGTAAATACAGATATCCTAATAAATATCGAGTTACATCCGAACCGTAGAGACTCAACATGGATAGGGAAAAGTTAAGCAATTTTTTGAATACCTAGAAAGGAAGAGAATGCGTAGTAAATGATTAATAATATAGTGATATGAGGGAGTAAAGAATATACTGAGATCCAAAGATGGTAGTTGGGTAACCCTCAAATCAACATCGATCTCAAAGACCACAACAAAACTCTTAATCATAGTAAAAGGTGGCCAAACTGTAAAACCAAATCAAAAAAATTTCATAAATGGCGGCCCGAGTTCGGAGCTAGTAGAAATGTCAGCCCAAACACAAAATATGCCTCTCCAGATTATAGAGCACAAACTCATGTATTAGAAATAGTTGCATATTTCGTTACAAAGACAAAGTCAAAGCCACAACAATGGCACTTTCCTAGATCTAAACTTTAAATAATAAAACTAAAAAAAAGCAACATCTTAAAGCACAAGATGGGTGTGTTTTTATGGAAACAAGTTAGGGATTACATTATGCAATAGTAGAGCTCAATTTTTCCACATCAATCTACATTTCAAGTGAGCACCGAGAGACATCAAATCCATGGAGACTTGTTTTGACAAATAAAATCCTCCATAACACATGCCGTAAAGTATTACATCACAGGTGAAATGCATATAAAACAAAGATTTGAAGAGTAGGGTTAATTTTATTTTAGTGTTGTTCTTTTCAAGGTAGTCATTCTTGTTATTTATTTTCCCGAATTCATGAAGTTAAATGGTTAAGCTATTTGTCCCATGTTGCAAATAACATGTGTTGTGTTGATTTTAGTGTGCATGCATATTGGAAATTGGTATTGTGAGTCATCCCATCATACCTTCCATTTTTTTCCTTATAATTCACCCAAATCTCTCTAGATTGTGCAATTTCAAGGGAACCTATTTCTTTTATCAACTTATACACATTCCTATATCGAAAACTCCAACAATATACGGTGTATCACTTCAGCATTTTTAACTTTCATTCTAACCCTTACGCCCACCAACTTAGTGTAAAAGTAGATACAATGAAAATGAACTAACCCTTTAAATCTAGATATTCACCTCACATTTGGGATACCTCCGTATCTCATGAGGTGTTTCTTTTCGAGATGACATCACATACTAGTCCAACCACGAACAATTAGGGGCATCACATGGTGAAAGTATTTTAAAGGTTTCGATTTACTAAAACGTCTTTTAACTCTTAACTTGCTTTCTCAAAGCCTCATGTTATACTTAATCAAGCAATCATGTTTCCTCTTTTCAAGGTAGGATTCCTCAAATTTGTTAAAGTATTCTTACCGTAAGTACCATTTAAAAGATTCATAACATGTGTTAAAATCAGGTTTTATAATAGAGAGTTGGCTTTATTGGTTCCTTGATCATTTATCCCCATTTAACAAAACCTTGTACTCTCATAAATTACTAAACATTGGTTTACATTCTAATATCATTTTACATCCCATCGACACTAAGATTAATTTATTAGTATAGATTAAGAGAAAATAAGGTACATCCTTTTTTTAACACAAGAAGATAGTTTCCTTTTATTCCATTTTAAGACTCTTTGCTTCGTCTATATGTTAACAACATCATAATATTTTCTCTTCAAGATAACCTTTATATGGATTCTAAAACCACTTTCGGTGATACCCAAGATTACGTTATTTCCGCAATCGAAGGGTTTGCTTTGACTCAAGGTTATAACTCAATTTTTGCTACCATTATCCTTTTATAACTAGATAAGGAAACATAATTTCCTAGAAAAGACGACACAAAAACCAAAGATGGCTAAAAGGTCTAATGTAGTTTAACTCAAGATTAAATAGGTAAAACAATAATTGGTCATATTGAAGATAAACTATCTTTCAACATTACAATCATACAATAAGATGCTCGTAACATTCGGTGTTCATTTTATTTCATTTACAAAATGTTTCAAGAGTTTTAGCTTCAAAGACATATGGGAAAACCTACTCCATAATTACAAAAATACAAATCCATTGTCTTTCTAAAATTTTATCCATAATTATCATTCCAAATTACTTCTACACATTAATCATTCATACAATAGCACTTTTTGCAGAAAAAAATGAAGCAACTTTTAGTAATATTTACTTCTCTCTCTCTCTTTTATTTTTCTACCCAGTAAAAACTTGTAATATGCACAAGTATTAACTTGAGGCGTTCACAATAACTGAGGGTCATGATAAAGACTACACATTGGAATAGAATGCTAACATTAAGAATATCATTAAATGAACACCTTTTATTTAATGAAGTGGTGTCAATTTCAAAAAAAAAAAATATCCATAATACAATTACACATACTAGGAATATATCATGTCAAAAGTAAGAAGGGAGCCATAAAAATCTGATATGAACATTGTTTTAAGGACAACAAATGATTAATCAACATATAACAAGTAGCGAGTCAAAGACCCGGTAAAGTCGAAACAAAGTGTCGAGCATATTGGGATTTCCGTAACTACGCTTAGGTCAGCATCCATACAATAACCATTTAAGGAGAGAGGAAAGCAAGCATAGGGTCATCATTTCATATAATCGCATAGATTATATGATTGAAATCCAATACTCTAATATTATCAACATTTTTCGAATAAAATTCCGGATCCAAAAGATAAAAGGTTAGAAATATAACATTTTGTGCTTTCCTTAGCACAATTTATGCAATCTAAAGAAAATCTACCCCACAACAATCCTACCCTAATTGCTTTATCAAAGACACATGGAGTAATTTTAAAAGGAAAGTTCAACATCAATCATCTTTCCATACTGCATGAACAAATAGGGATCATACGTCAAGCAAGATGATAGGATGAATAATCCATATTTAGTAAATCAACACATTAAAAAAAGCAATATAATGCCACCGGTGATATAAATATTTAAATTATAGTCCAATTAATTTATTTACCATTAAACTCCTATCAAAACATTAAGTAAAGCATCCCCAAGGAACACTCCGCAATAAAGGGGGTCAATCAATTTAATTTTACTCAAGAAATACATCAAATAATATTAATCCTTAATTCATATACCAACACCGATGATATTTTGTCATGCCAAACTCCATACCTTGGTAGCACTAATACCAATTAGATGTAGGTATGAAATAATACTAGTCATTAATTATTACATTACCCTCAATGATATCTTATCCTACCTAATTATAAATATACATGTAACTTTAAAACTCTACATCATAGATATACCCTTGTTTTCGTATTTTAGAGGTGTGGAATTGCACATTTCAACAGATTCCAACCTAAATAGATTTCCAATAATGAAATAAGGTAAACAAGTCGACAACAAAACTACAAGTTCTCGAATCTATAGGATTTAGTTCCAGATATATAAATATATCTCTCGGTGAAACCCTAGTTATATGGGTATTTCTTCTATACACCTCCAAGACAAGATACATAAACACATATCGAAATAACCAAAGTTATCGACGATCTCTCTTATCATTGACGTAAAAGGAAAAGAACAATTGATAGTAAGACATCTGAAATTTTTCCCGATATCTACCACTAAACATCAAAGCCCGGTATCGGTATCACAACAAGATATTCAGGATCCATAATTCAAAAAAAAAAAATTGATATATTTTACAAAACAAACTCTTACCCAAACATCCCTAGACATTTTTTTGTAGCAAAGTATAGCCTAGGGTATTATCCAAAGTGTCCACTAAGCAATAACGGAAACACATCCACATTTTTATATTAAACAATTGTTTATTCCTTAATATCATAGAATATGCATGATTCATTTACCACATGAGATAAAAAGGAATGGGCAATGCAATTAGCATGTGAAAAGAGAAGTACATATATTTCAAGAATGATCACAAATCTCCCATAATTCACAAGCTAAAAGAAGGATATCATTTCCAACAAAGAGAAGTTTCAGATCTTTTGAACAAGAATAAGGTGTGCATAGGGTATACAAGCTTTCATTTATCCATTTATAGTCATAACAATGTGTAATATGCTCAAATCGATACATTTATGAACTCGGATTTGTTTTGATATCAAGTTAAGCATGAACGCATATGGAATGAAATATTTCAAATTAAATAATAGAAGTTGCAAACACTATTTTTAAATCTAATATTTTAAAAATAAATAGAACACTACATCTTGTAAAATTCAATAAAAAAATTATAATTTTCTTTTCAAATATGAATGAATTTGAGAAGGTGTTTCAAGTTGCAGAAACAACACAACAAGAGGTGCACTACAAATTTTAGAACGTGTTTTCAAGCATAAATATTCTAGATTCAAGAGCTATAGGAAAAAATTGAAGATGGCATGTTATCCCTTCCTACAAAAACAATTTTTCAAGTAGAATAAATACTCATATTTATAATTAACTTTCAAAATTCCAAGACCGGTTACAATCATAAAACTTGAAGCTCAAAGGATGCACAACGAGCATCGACAAACATCCAAATCAATTTTTTCTATCAAGTTAACATGGTATTTAAATATATTCTCTTTCAATGTGAGTTTTAAAATATTCATTAAAAGGTAAGAATCTAGTTGAATGTGTGGTGAATAAGAATAATCAAATTAAAAATGAACAATTATCAATAATGGGCCCGATGACAGAGATGGGGATCACATCGCACCACTTGTTTGTTTCTTAAAATGGTTGGAAAATATAAATGTGTGGTAATAGTGGATGCAAATGAAGATTTCGTGGGTGATACTACTGAAATGGTTCAAAATTCAAGATGTTTTTCCATTGAAGCTATAAAAGAGTAAGAATTTATACTTCTTCGAGATAGTGTTGTCTTGGAATAAAGAGCTTAAGCCTCACTTAGGGATACATTACATATAAAAATGGGATATTGAAGTGTGATGCAACACCATAAATCAATTCATATAGGAACAAATAAAATTTAAGCAAGCCACACAAGGTTTCTTCACAATATAGCGAGTCAGGGTCTTTTTAGGACACTCGAATAAGAAAAATAGAACAAGCATCGAATAGAGATAAAAGTAGAAAAATATAAGGTTAGTAAAACATGGGGAGCTGTTGGAATTTAACAAGCACAATAAATGATTCCCGGATGAATTTTTAAGGAATAATGCAAGGTAATTAAAAGTTAGCAACTAAATTTTAGATCTAGAAAGGCCTAGATCTAAAATTTGGTAAGTTCTAAAAATTTAAAACATGGAGGAATCTTCAAATTTTCTCACCAAGATTACATTTTTACAGCAACCCACCATATTACTATGTAAATATAAGACTCAACACTATCAAACACTAACCAACATGCTCAAGAATTTAAGATTTTCAAGAAATTGACAAAACTAACATGTAGAATGTTGAAAAAGTAAGCTCTAAAAATGAAAAGATGGAGAAATCTTTAAATTTTATCATCAAGATCCAATTTTGACAGCACTTAGCCTACTTTATACCTACAAGAAAGACTCAACATGTGCAAAATTAACAAAACAAGTTAAGAAAAACAAGTTATGTCAATATATGGAAAAAGAGGGTTAATAACCAAAATTGAAACTTAACTACAAAAACTTTAAATTAAGTGTAAAGGATAATGTATTAAGTCCCACCGGTGTGCCAAATGTGTACATGGATTAGTTAAATAAGATAGATGAATTTAACTAAAATAATCTACATTAGTTCCAAAGCAAATTAACTAAACATGAACCATCATGATAAGAGCTTAAAGAGAGTAAATATCAACACTATGCATTAGAACTTTGAATGAAAATCAAACTAACATATTAAACATTTATCCTCTACTCTTTGAAATATAAAAAGGGATGGAGCTATGTAGATCCTTAGCTCTAAAAATGTGATAGTTTGTTTGATCTCAAGAGTTGAGAATGAAGATCAATCAAGACTTGGCTACAAGACCTTCTTGATCTTCTCCATATGACTCAAAATCTTGGATGGATGAATGCAAGATGAAGATACCTAGCTCAACACTAATGGAAGATGCTCAAAGATGAAAATTCCTATATTTTAATTTATAAGCATGAAAAAGGTGTAGATAGAAAGGCTGGAGGAGGGTTTCTCTTATAACCAAATGGTTTGAAGAAGCTTTGCATCCTATTACATGTGGGATAATAGAAAAGTGTGGTTAGTTATGGATAAGCATGGTTTAGGAGTGGTTCAATTTACTTTAGGAGAGTCAAATTTTTCCCCTAGTGACTCATGGTGATTGAGGGGGTTTATTAATTAACCAAAGTGATTAATTAATAGGTGTGCAAGCTTATAGAAGCTTTTTGGAGGAATAGTTAGTATGATTTATGTTACAGAGGATTTTAATCAAATAAATGATGATTTATTGATTAAATACAAGAAATAATTAATTAATTAAGAATAATTAATTAATCTAGATAGAAAGGGGTATTAATTAATGAAGGTCATTAATTTTCATCTTTTGAGATAAGAGAGAGTTAATTAACTAGCATAATGTGATTAATTTATAGTGATATAAGAGAAAAGGTGCGATATTGAGGATGTGTTGTAAATTTATTGTAAAGAGTACAATTTAAGCATTTAAATTTCTTACACCAGATTATAGGTGTGTACACAAACCTAGGAAATCATTACAAATCCCATAGATATGGAACAGAGTTCAAAAGAAAAGGAATTCAAAACCTAGCAATAATGCACAACGAGCTCAAAGTAAAGGCCAAACCCAACCCAGAGTCTATCTTACCAATGAATGCAATGGTTTAGAGTTTTAAATTTTGCATCTAGGTAAAAGTAAATACAGATATCCTAATAACTATCGAGCTACATCCGAACCGGAGACTCAACATGGATAGGGAAAATTTAAGCAATTTTTTGAATACCTAGAAAGGAAGAGAATTGCTAGAGTAAATGATTAAGAATATAGTGATATGAGAGAGTAAAGAATATACTGAGATCCAAATATGGTAGTTGGGTAACCTCAAATAAACATCGACCTCAAATACCACAACAAAACTCTTAATCATAGTAAAAGGTGAACCAAACCTGTTAAACCAATCAAAAAAATTCATAAATGGTGGCCCGAGTTCGGAGCTAGTAGAAATGTCGAGCCCAAACACAAAATATGCCTCTCCAGATTATAGAGCACAAACTCATGTATTAGAAATAGTTGCATATTTCATTACAAAGACAAAGTCAAAGCCACAACAATGGCACTTTCCTAGATCAAAACTTTAAATAATAAAAATAAAAAAGCAACATCTTAAAGCACAAGATGGGTGTGTTTTTTATGGAAACAAGTTAGGGATTACCTTCTGCAATAGTAGAGCTCAATTTTTCCACATCAATCTACATTTCAAGTGAGCACCGAGAGACATCAAATCCATGGAGACTTGTTTTGACAACAGAAATCCTCCATAACTCGTGCCAAAAAGTATTACATCACAGGTGAAATGCATATAAAACAAAGATTTGAAGAGTAGGGTTATAAAATTTCAACAAGCATGAGATGTGCCTTCCAGCAATAAAATCAGAGCTCTATATCTCAGTAATGGCCACCTGCGAAAGGAAATTTTGCAAGGGTTTTTCTTTTTCGGAGGAAGTTTCTGGCAAGTAAGAAAAGAAGCAAATCAAATGAGATTATTTTTAGGTTTCCTTTTCCCTAATCCATGCTAACCAAACCATTGTTAAGGCCTAATTGTAGTAGACCCCATGTGTGGTTTAGGTCAAAGCCCTTTAATTATGCCAAGGTCCTCGTAGATGGGAATACATATGATTAATTATTGCATGCAAAAAGATAAGGGAACCTTTGAATATTTAATAATCAACGTGTTTCAAAGAAGGAGGAGGCCAAAATTAATTTGCATGATTCTCCAAAAATTATGCATTATGATGCATGTAATCCAAAGATGGAATAATGACAAAACTAGACTTTTGGAGTAAGACAAAAGTGGTACTTTACCTTGTATTCCCGAAATTTACCTTGATGTATGTTAAAACTATCGTACACATTCCTTAGCCCTTTCAAAAGTAGAGTTGATTTGAGAGTCAAAATTAGTTTCACAATTCAAAAAGGATTTCACATAGGCTAAAATTAGACTTTTTTAGTTTATTTTTTGACTCATCACCTCATGCATGTCAGGATTGGCTCACTACTTTTGAAGTTGTATTTCATTACATGCAATTGGAAAGAGCTAGTGTTGTAACTGAAGGTGTTGAGCTTCAGCTCCACCTGATTTTTATTATATATTCTAATGCCTTTGCAAGCATTAAGGTGAGGAATTTTTGATGTAACAAGTTGTTGTAAGATTTTCTACAAAGAACTCCCCAATAATGAGAAGAAATATTTTGCCTTTTTAATTTTATTTTAGTGTTGTTCTTTTCAAGGTAGTCATTCTTGTTATTTATTTTCCCTGAATTCATGAAGTTAAATGGTTAAGCTATTTGTCCCATGTTGCAAATAACATGTGTTGTGTTGATTTTAGTGTGCATGCATATTGGAAACTGGTATTGTGAGTCATCCCATCATACCTTCCATTTTTTTCCTTATAATTCACCCAAATCTCTCTAGATTGTGCAATTTCAGTATTTCTTTTTATCAGTTTATACACATTCCTATATTAGAAAACTCCAACAATATACGGTGTATCACTTCCTTTTATCATTTTTAACTTTCATTCGACCCTTATGCCCACCAAATTAGTGTAGCGATAAAATTCACGCCTAAGGTTCAGTTGTTTCAGCGCACAACACAAAGTGTCTCGCATGTAAAAATTCTTGCCTAAAGGCGCAGTTAGGGCATGTGCACACATAAAGAGTCGACATGCAAAAGTCACGCCCAAGGCGCAGTTGGGGGTGCACACAAAGACAAGGTGTCGACATGTGCGAAAATTTGCGCCAAGGCACGAGTTGGGGCGCAGACAAAGTGTCGACATGTAAAAATTCATGCCTTGCACAGTTGGGCGCACAACACAAAACGTCAACACCACGTTTTTAGCGCCTATGGCACACTTAAGAGTAGGTTGACATGAGGATAGTTATGCCGAGGTGCATCTTCATGAGGCGCAAGATTTTGAGCGTTGACAACCTAAACCCGATAGAAAGAAAACCTCGACGCGTAGATATTCAAATGGCCACAACTTTTCACAGGAGCTCGTATTCACGCAAGGTTGGAATTTTCAAAGCTTATGAGGTCTGCAAAAATACTACTTGTAAAACATCTATGACTGACATATAATACTCAAACAAAAGTATACAACAACAACAAGAAATTCCCACAATTCCATAGATGAAGATTTCACATAACTCGTAACAATAGGTACATGTACATAGTGTCACAAAGGGCATCAACATCATATCCACAACATCATAAAGCATATCCAACTACCATTAGTAACACATACATCATAACACCACAACCAAAACATCATAACAACTATGTATACCTCCCAAAGAATCAATCACACACACACAAATCTCTTATGCCTCCCTCAAGTATTAATAAATAAAATAAATTTCCTTTAATGCTCCCCAAAGAGGTTGGTTTCCCTATGGTCCTAGGCACATAGAGTCTAGGCACCCCTAACCCAAGTGACATAATAACTTGTGGTTCGAAAACTGACTAGTTATCTCGTAACTCCTCGGGGGCGTATCGCCATATAACGAAGCGGGTCCATAGGTTCAACGATTCTATGGTGCATCCCATGATCCTATTCCACACATCATGATGATAGAACCAACACAGGACTCTTATTCAAATGCCAAGTGGGAAAGTAAAAGACTTGGGCAAGGAAGTAAAATTTTAACATTTAAAAGAGGATCCAAATCCAAGAAAAAAATGGTCAAATAGCCATAATTAGTGCAAAAATCCACATGTTACTACCACAGACCAAAGATCTTCCAAAAATATAAAATATGGCAATCAAGAAAACTGTTGGTCCTTGCAGAAATGAAATAAAAAGTTCAATTTACGAATAAAATACACATATAAGAATAGCACATTACGATGACTATGTGGCCTTATCTGGCCACCAAGGGGGTACTCAATGAGTTGTTGGCACTCAGAACATCAAGCCTCAGCTCGTAAAATAACATATCAATAGTACAAATGTCATCATTTCTATCTGAATCATCCTGCCACCACTTTGACAAGGCTAAATAGAGTCATAGCTACGCTTAGGTTGCATCCATACAATAACCACATAAGGAGAGAGGAAACAAGCATAGGTCATCATCTATGGAACCGAAGGTCGATCAAGTTACTGGCCCATGGTACACAATTCCTCACTCCAAACATACACTTTTACCAATTTCCCTTAGGGTCGGTTAGTGTAACGTTCACGACATAACACATATGCACACTACTAACACAATGGAGGTTCATGCACATTAACCATAGCGTTTACGCATGGCACCAATACATGGTTTATCACATACATTACATTCATGTTTTAAAACACATCACATTACCACATACAACACCCAAGGTGCAAGCATTACACAATAGGGATCATATGTTCATCATATGTCCCTAAATTACGACATGAACCATTACATATACATGGATTTTACTTATGATGAGAACAATTACAACATAAAGTAAAAAAAAAAACATGGTGATATACACATTTCTTCACAACATAATGACAACATCACTATATAATCTAGTTTATTATAAACCAACCTTGTCATATAACATCTCAGCACACTCACACATCACAAATGGCAAAAGGATCCAACACTCCGAATCAACAATCACATTCCTTTCACACACACAATGAGACAGTACATCACACTCGAATTATAATTGAATTCATGAAAAGGAGAGAGAATACTCTCATCTCCAACACATCAACATGCCAATAGTTACGCACTAAGTGACATACACAACATGTGCGTTCACAATATCACAATTACGACATAGTTCACATCACGCTTAAATCACATTACTCTTCCAATCACCGTCACCACCACCATGCAACCTCATCACAACTCCAATATGTTCTAGAGGTTCGAGAGCATGAACCTCACTCTGATACCAAGTGTAACGCCCACTATTTCACACACATATACATCACTGAAAAACTTGGATAACTTTTTTTTGACTTACTTAGAGTTTACACAACAACACATGCAACCAAAAGGGGCTAGAACCAACTCTAAATGAGCTTGACACAACGTTGATCACATAGGCAACAAGGAAACATATACACCCAACATGAAAAAATAAATTTTCTCTTTTCGAGATGACATCACATACTAGTCCAACCACATAACAATTAGGGGCATCCCATGGTGAAAGTATTTTTAAGGTTTCTTATTTACTAAAACGTCTTTTAACTCTTAACTTGCTTTCTCAAAGCTTCATGTTATACGAATCAAGCAATCATGTTTCCTCTTGCTAGGATTCCTCAAATTTGTTAAAGTATTCTTACCGTAAGTCCCATTTAAAAGATTCATTGAAGTTACAAATCAGGTTTTATAATAGAGAGTTGGCTTTATTGGTTCCTTGATCATTTATCCCCATTTAACAAAACCTTTTACCCTTATAAATTACTAAAAATTGGTTTACATTCTAATATCATTTTACATCCCATCAACACTAAGATTAATTTATTAGTATAGATTAAGATAAAATAAGGTGCATCCCTTTTTCTTACACAAGAAGATAGTTTCCTTTTATTCCATTTTAAGACTCTTTTCTTCGTCTATAAGTTAACAACATCATAATATTTTCTCTTCAGTATAACCTTTATATGGATTCTAAAACCACTTGGTGATACCTAGTATTACGTTATTTCCGCAATCAGAAGGGTTTGCTAACTCAAGGTTATAACTCAATTTGCTACCATTATCCTTTTTATAACTAGATAAGGAAACATAATTTCCTAGAAAAGACGACACAAAAACCAAAGATGGCTAAAAGGTCTAATGTAGTTTAACTCAAGATTAAATAGGTAAAACAATAATTGGTCATATTGAAGATAAACTATCTTTCAACATTGCGAATCATACAATAAGATGATCGTGAATAATTCAATGTTCATTTTATTTCATTTACAACTGCTTTCCGCAGTTTTAGCTTCAGACATATGGGCAAACCTACTCCACAATTACAAAAATACTAATCCATTGTCCTTCTAAAATTTTATCCATAATTATCATTCCAAATTCCTTCTACACATTAATCATTCATACAATAGCACTTTACAGAAAAAAATGAAGCAACTTCTAGTAATCTTTTCTCTCTCTCTTTTATTTTTCTACCTATAAAGCAATATGCATAAGTATTAACTTGAGGCAATTCACAATAATCGAGCATAATAAAGACTACACATTGGAATATAATGCTAACATTAACAATATCATTAAATGAACCTTTTATTTAATGAACATTGGGACCAAGAGGTCATTCCACAAGATTTGAAGGATTTTTTAAGAAAATTTGGACTTAGAAATTGCAGGTTTTACAATTTCAGATTTTTTCACCTTCCAGGCTGAATTCTGAAATCAATTTTTCAAGGACTTAACTTGCTCAAAACAAGTCAAAATTTCACTAGTTGATAGATCGGGGGATAATCTTCAAAAGGGTATTCTTAGATTTTTGAGATTTTGACTTTCAAAATTTCATAGTTTTTAGTATTTGGTTTTCCTAGGTGTCGAGCATGTCCCAAGTTCCGACACGGTGTATTTTAGGTTTTGTAAGTTGCCTTGCATGACCTGAGTTTCACCTATACCTTTCGGGGATTAGTAGCTGCACAACAAGACCCGATAACCGAATTGAAGAACTGTATCTTCCGGGTCCTTCAAAGTTTTAAATTATTTTTAATATTGTCAAGTTTGGTGTGTAACTTGGCAGAATCCAGCCTTTTGAGGCTCATTCCCCAACACATCTGGTGACTCCGAAGGGATATAATTTAGTGGTATAAGTAGCACAAGTTGGCCGTGACATGAGAAGAATTCAAACCAAGTCGATACTCAAGAAGAAGGGTTATTTATCTACTTGCAGCTATCACTGTAGTAGAGGAAGGGGAGGAATAAGACCACAAAGGTCACCATCTCCACCTAACAGACTTTATCAACCCGTCCACCCGGTAGACCTTTCTATTCAATCAACAAGGGTTCTCGTGCCAATTAGAATGGCACAAAGAAGCACGTAGACACCACAACTCAACCGCATGCAATACTCCACCACTCGATAAGCACGTAACTCCAAGAACTCGTAATAGAAACTTAAACTTGCACAAAGTGTACACTGCAAGTACGAGAAAGGCACAAAGAAGCACGTAAGGATGAAAGGACCGAGATTAGTCACAAAACACACACTTTTATTGCTTGAATAACATGCACAATGCATCATACATTCGTAAGAGGCAATAGTTGCCATTACAGGTCTTGAAGAGGAGGCTTGAAAGTTCTCTCAACACACAGAACAACTTGCAAAAGAGAGAGGATTCTTGAAAAGTATACACTACTTTGATATATCTAATCGTCCAACTTATGTCAAACTGTTGGAACCCTTTGAAATGAGCTTCCAACTTACATTTATAGAAGAATATGTGAGAAAGAAGAGGAAATGGTCATAATTACATTCCTAAAATGAAGGCCCATGATGTATTTATTACAGTTAGTTGAACCACCTGAGAAGGTTCCATCATGGGTCATTAATTGCCTGATGACCTAGTCTTCTTAATTAATTAAAAGAATATTTAAATAATAATAATAAATATTATTATTAAAATATTTAAATAAAAATATTAATTTAATTGAAAATACTGGTGGACCCCCGTTTGACCAGTTTGTACTGAGGAGGAGGGATCATGAAGAAAAGGCCAAAAATGAGTCCAACTCGGTGGTTCGCTTACCGAGCCAACTAACCAAGTTGAATTCGAGTTCTTCCATGCCGCACCTAGCTCCAACTATGAACTGAGCTGCTTTGCCTACACGCATCAAACAATCTCCCCACGTCGATATTCACAAAACAAACTTTACGCCGAGCTCCATGTGCTGAGTTAGCCCACGACACTTCCAAAGGACATTGAGCTCACCCTAAACACCTTTGAGCTAAACCTAACCATGCCAGAGTTGGGTCACCCATGACTCCCAAAGAACGTGTCAGGTTACTTTACACCACACCGACTGATGCTAACTCGGCTCACTCCGCAAGCTCTTTGTCGTGTCCTCCCTGTCGATCTATAACTCAACTGAGCTTCTCTTATGAGTTGATGTTCTCTTTTTTAAACCCCGCCACCTTTATCATGAGCTCGGCCTACGAACTGTTCTTAGGGCCTAACTAAATTCCATACTCTGACGCCAAGTCGAGCTCATTCACACTGAGTGATCTCATTTGTATTGAAAGACGGACTTCACTTTTAACGTATAGATTCGTCACAGAGCCACCCTTTTTTGTATCACTTCACATGGAGTCAACCTACTCAGCATCACCATACTGCTGAGCTTCCATCACATCTAGTTTTCCACCGACGAGCTCCCAGATTGAGATCTACACCATAACTACGTCAATCTTGTTTGTATCGTCACTGATCTACGAGCTCCTTAATGAGCTTTCTCTTTTCCTCCATAATCGAGTCGACTCGATGATTTATTCTCTCTGTGAGTTTCCTTCCCATGACCGAGCTCAGCCCAAAGTTTCATTGTCTCTACCTGCATGACAAGCTATGGTTATGGTTCACTCAAATTCTTCTCACAGACTGAATTCCTTGTATCACGCCCTATGATACAACACTGAGCTCCCATACTGAATGTGCTCATTTACTCCTTTACAATGTCTGACTTACAAATTATGTTTTTGTGCCATACGGTTTTCTCAAACAGACCATTTACAAGTGACAAGGATGTAGCATGCAAAACGGCCGACCAGGTATTTCAGAGTTGACCTTCACATTCAATTCGTTTCTAGGAGAAAACAATGCTGAGCAATATGAATCGTTTCACTCTGCACGTAATAAACCTTCATCTCCCGTTCAGTGGAAATTTTATGAAGCCTCGAATAGCGTGACTCCAATCCATCGTACACACGGCAGTGAATATTTGTTTCTAGAAATGTCATTCGATCTCGAGTTCGAGAATAAGGATAAGCATGCATTCGATAATTTGAATGTGATAACAATACATTGGACAACATGCTTCTTTGGAAGCGTTCAAAAGGCTTCTTCGTATTGCAACATGCCTGCTGCCTATGCGTGGATTTTGTCTCGCGACCACCGATCTAGATGAGTTTTCAGCATTTCTTTCCTGTAAGAGACTTCACACATGAGCCACGACCGAGCCATTAACACATCACCTTGGTTGGCTGAGATACGAAGCCACTTTCTTTCCTCACAGTGGTGAACCGAGTGATTCTTCAGGCTAGATTCCGAAATTTTCTTCTTTTCCATGCATTCAAACCGCAAAGCACCGACCCCACTCGCCATGTTACTCGATATCATTTAACAAATATCTGCATAATGAGACGAGCGGCCTGTAGCCTCTGCTGAAATTGGTTTCACGTCGCATTTTTTCCATGACCCGCTCTAATTCACAACTGTCCTATTAATCATTCCTGTGACTCGCACAAAGACTTCCTTGACCACTCCAGTTCGCAGGTTTTAGTTTACACGGCCCAAGGCGGAAATCTCATGACGGATTGCCATCTTAATATATCCCATTTGGGCGTGTTTGCTCAATCTCCCCTTCACGTAAGTTTGGTCATGGTTTGCCAAACCAATATTTCCACGCTGCGCTTGATCAATTTCTCCCATTCACGGAAGAAGTCGACCATGTCTTTCCATCCCAAAATTTCCACTTGCGGTTGCTTGCCCAATCTCCCCGTGGAATTTCTTCTTTGGCTTGCCATCCATGAAAACCACTTGGCATTCCAGTGAAAATATTTCCCATGCGCGAAAATATCCTTCTCTTGCCATGACACTATAATAATTGGCTATACGCAGCAGCTACAGGGTAGAGAAGTAAGCTTTATCTCAGAAAATCAATCACCTCCAGAGAGAGTTAATTGCGACAGCTGCCACAGGGCGATCCCAAGGAACCATTGGTGTTGATCCTGATGTTCTTGCATGCGACTCACGTAAGTGATCAGTTGTAAAATCTTGTCTGTCAGTAGTAGAAGAACGAGATAAAGTTTTAGTTGAGTTGTCTCGCCTTTTCACTTTGGAAAGTCGCTTCCATGGAAGAAGCTCGATCAAATCTTGAGGCAAGTTTTGCGAATGAGGCTGAGATTGTGTTCACTACTATTTCTAGTAATGGCTGGAAGTTATTCCAGCGCCTAGCCCATGATTTTCCTTCAACGGATTTGAGGATAACATTAAACTCTTAGTGCAAACATTTCAGTTGTAGCTTGTAAGGTGTGATAATTCCAACAGAAACGTTTATGCCTGACAACTTAGTGACTCGTTGAAGATACTCATATAATTACAAAGCAAATTGTGCTTCATGAATATTCTGATATGAAACAGTTCCACCTCTATGAGATTCACTTCCATGAGTTGCATCGTAAAACAAGTAAGGTCTCGATAGAGAATCTTTGTAATAAATTTCATCAGGTCTCCCGGTAACACTCTCACTGTCACTTAATCGACTTTCATAAAAATATCTTTGAAGGAAAATCCACGAATTTGAGGATGCATTCGATGCTGAACAAATAAAAACATAGTTGGACAACCTATTTGTTGGAAGCGCTCAAAAAAAAGGCTTCGCTGCGCCGCAACATGTCAACTGCCTGTGCACCAAATGCTCGGCCGAGGAAGGTCTGAACAACGCCAATGAAAATATATATACTGTATTCACTAATACCCCTGCCCGACATTCTTGCCAGTCTCTGCGAGCTTACCATTGAAAAATTATCTCGAGTAGGCCTCCCGCTTTTGCATCAATCAATGAGCCACGGAATTGTATCCTAGAAACCATCTTTAATGCATCCACACGAAACGAGTTGCCTTAAATTATCCATCATGCTCGATGAGTCCCATTGATAGGGCTCCATCACGTATCTCTCACATTTACGCAACGATCTCCATTCATTTTATGAAACTCTTGATGCCTTGGCTTGCGTTTGAATCACCCTAGCTCAGAGAATGTGTCCTAAAAGAAGCTCACCACATGATCTCCAAAATGAACGAGTCACAAAGGTGAGTCGAACTCCTTATCTCTACCTTCACTTCTGCCTGTGGCTTGAACCTTTCCAATTCATTGAGACTTTATTGATAGCTCGAACTTTGACTCTCCTTGACTTGGCCTTCACTTCCGCATGCATCGATCTCTACCGAGATCCTTATAGAGTTCCCTTCATTCGTCAATTTTCAACGAGCTATATTTTACATTAACAAGACCTCGTCGAGCTCTTACAACTGAGAGTCTCCACTGAGATGATTTCTGAGATGATTATCAATTTGACACCGGGTTCTTTATCAACTCGACCTCGAACTCTCCACCGAGTTGATATCAACCGGTGCCTTTCGATGCTTAGGTGATCTCTTCATATGCAATTTAGGAATTATTTTTAATTATTACATCTCGATAATAACCAAGGTGGGTTCATGGGACTATTATTTCATTTTGAACATGACAGACCCCCTGTCCAATCTTGTCGGTGTGCAAAATTGGATAACATGAATCTTTATCCATCCCAAGACAAAGAGATCTTCTACAAGCTGCCATGAAGAATTGGTCAACTTCAAACTAGTAGGTCCATATGCAAGAGAAGGTCCTCACAAATGTTGCTCAGCCTGAAGGGAATCATGGAGGACAACAAGGTAAATTTTTGAAACCCCCTCCATTCTACATTTCATTAATCATTGGGGATAAACTAGTACACAATTGCATGATTGATTCTGGAGCAAGTAGTTCTGTCATGCCCAAGCAAATAGGCTGATCGCCTAGGTCTCCAATATGAAGTCATATCAAAGGGGGTAGTGAAATTGGATGGGACAGCAAAGAGAACGGTGGGAGTGATTAAAGGTTTGAATCTTACCTTGCATGCATGCCCCAACATTACCATTTTGCAAGATGTGTCAGTGATAGATTTGCCATCCCTCTTTTCCTATGCTTATCAAGGGATTTCACAAAATAAATTGGAGGCTACTTATCCTGGTGACTGGTCACACATGTTGTTCAGAACAAGATATGGTACTAAGGTCACAATCAGATCCGAACCAATTGCAAACTTTCATATTGAGCCTCATACTCCAAGCCAAATCAATGCCAACTGTTCAACATTTGATCAAGAAGATTATCCAAGCAAAGATGAAGCTGACACCAAATTTGGAAGCACACCAGATTTGACTCTTGATGAATGGGTGAGTAAGGTACATGTTTTTGATCCCTCACAAAGAAGTAGAAGAATCTGAGCTAGGAGTCTATTGCATACATGAAGAAAACCACCTATTCCCTTGGCATCGACGCAAACTAGACCATAAGGATGACAATGAGTTATGGCAATTATTTTTTGATGGATCAAGGAGTAGGCAAGGTGTAGGAGGAGGAGTTATGCTTGTTTCACCTCAAGGCATCAAATATTATTCAGCTTTCCGTTTCTAGTTTTCCTGTTCAAACAACATAGTTGAATATGAGGCCTTAATTCATGGACTTCACCGGCCAGAAAAAGGGCATAAAGAACTTGCAGTGTTTCGGGGATAGTGAGCTGATCGTCAATCAAGTCGGGGAAAACATGCTACAAAGAATGACCTGTTGAAGAACTACAAGAACATGGTATGGGACCTCATTGAGGATTTCGAAGCTTTCAACATCATGTCCATACCCAGGAAAAAAAATGAAACCAAAAATAGGCTCGCATCAATTGGAGCGATGTTTGATGTGGTTGACAACATCAAAATGGAAAAAACATAGCCACATATCCATGTGATTGTGAGGCTAAGCAAGTGCTGGGGCACAATAACACAAGCTAGCAAGTGTTTGAGAACGATCAACAAATCGTCAATTTTTACAAGAAGAGGTTGAATTATCATCTAGGAATCAAGACAGACTAGATCAAATAGTATGGTGATCAAGTAGTGCGAGATGTGGAAAACAAGCTTCCCAAGGGTTTAGTAACATTGGAGTCTATCTTCAACCCTAACGACCTGTTCCATAAGGAAAAGGCTAACATACAAGTCAAGAGAGAAGATTTAGAGCCAATTCGGTTGGGAAGGCGAACACTTCAAATTGGGGAAGGCGAGAACACTTCAATTGGTAAAGTGGCCACCGAGCAGAGAAATCAGATTTCATACAGCTTTACCAAGAATTTCAGGATGTCTTCGCATGGAGCTATGAAGACTTAAGAGGATTCAATCCGAACTTGGCACAACATACCATAGAATTGGTTCCAGATGCTAAGCCCATCGTGTGAAGCAAAGACCAGCTTAACCCTCAAATTGAGCCTCTAATGAAGAAAGAGTTAAACAAGCTAATCGAGGCAAGCATTATATTCCCGATCAAGCACTCAAGTTCGGATGCAAACTTGGTTCCAATCGGGAAGAAGAGCGGAGAAATCGGGTTGTGTGTGGACTTTCGAGACCTCAGCCAGGGCATCTCTCAAAGACCATTACCCGCTTCCTTCAATGGAACAAATATTGCAAGTGCTATCCGGTTCGGAGAGATTCTCTCTCTAGATGGCTACTCAGGTTCAATCGGATAATGGTGAAAGAAGATGACCAGTTCAAGATGGATTTCACCACCAAATGGGGCACCTATGCCAACAAGAAAATTCCATTTGGGCTATAAAATGCTGGAGCCAATTTCCAAAGGGCAATGGATATGGCATTCAAGGGGTTGATCAATGAAATAGTTTTTATATATCTTGACGACATCATTGTATTCTCCAAAAATGCAATGTGGATCACCTTTTTCATCCGAGGTAGGTATTTCACGGTGTAGAAGATTTGGGGTATCATTGAATCCCAAAAATGCATATTCTTGGCTCACGAGGGAAAACTTATAGGCCATATTGTTTCAAAGGAGGTGTTGATGATTGACCCGAAAGAGTTGAAGCAATTCGAAAGCGCCCATTACCAAGTCATAAGATCTTCAAAGCTTCTTGGGAAGGATCAATTTTTTCTGCAGGTTCGCTTCCAAACTTTCGCAGCTCTCATAAAGCCAATAACGTTGATGTTGAAGAAGAGCATGGCATTTAATTGGACATCCAAGGTAAGGCAAGTTTTGAGGCAATAAAAGAGGCTATATCTCAAGCTCCGACTCTCATCAATCCAGACTTCTCCAAGGACTTCATGCTATATGCCTTCGGTGGTGGAGACACAATTTCTGCAATCTTGGTACAACAAAACAAAGAGGGATTAGAACAACTAGTTTCTTTCTTCAGTCAAGGCTTAGAGGAATACGAAACAAGGTACTCTTTCATTGAAAAGCATGTCCTTGCAGTGATCAGGAGCTTAAAGAAATTCAAGCACCTAGTCTCAAACAACAAGATCCAATTGTTGGTCTCTCATGCAGGAGTCAAGGACTTCCTTCTAAAAAAGGATCTGAATGAGAAATGTGCAAGATGGATAACCCGTGTCATGGAATATGACATCGAGATCAAGGTCATAAAACTAGTACGTGGAAAAGGACTATGTGAACAACTAGCTTTAAGTCGATAAGTTGAAGTAGGTGATGGAAAAGTGAGGCTGTCTTGGTACTACAGGATGGTCAAGAACAGAAAATGATGATGTGCCCACTCCTTGTTGGAATTAGAATATGATACAATTCCTACTGAGCAGGCCTATGCCATCCGGAATTGAGCAAAGCAAAAGGAGATACTTCAGATTACAAGCCATTCCATATGTGCTTGTTGATGGTGTTTTGTTGAAAAAGACATCAATGGAGTTCTATTGAGGTGCATTGGGACAGTCAAATTGAGAGTGTGCTATGAGATTTTCACGATAGAGATTCTAGAAGACATTTCACCCCACGAGTAATAGCTCTCAAGATAATGAAGGAAGGGTATTATTGGCCGACAGTGTTCAAGAAGGATCGCTATATACATGGATAAGAAAGTGCAAGAAATGTGCACTCTTCACGAGAAAAGAAAGACTAGCAGCTTCTTCCATTGCACCCAATTTTGGTTGACCAACCATTTATGCAATGGGGATTGGACTTCGCCGGTGTCATCAACTAAAAATCAAGCCAAGGCCACAAGTGGATTCTCATGGCAAAATACTATTTCACCAAGTGGAACGAAGTAGTAGCGCTCAAAGAAGCAAATGAGTCTAACATACTAGACTTTTATGAAGGAATAGTGACCAAGTTCGGTGTGCCAGCCACTATCATATTAGAGAATGCATTGGCATTCATAGGTTCCAAGATTATATAATGGGTCATCAAGAATGGAATCTATTTGAGCACCTCTTCAAATTATTACCCGCGCAGGTAATGGATAGGTAGAGTCCACGAACAAGAATTTTCTAAGGATCATCGGAAGGACTCTGGATGAAAACCAAAGGACATGGCATACTAAGCTAAAATCAGCATTATGGGCTGACAGAATAATGCCAAAGAGGTCTCACTGGTAATTCTCCCTACAAGTTGGTCTATCTGGAAAGAGCGTGTGCCTATATCATTAGAATTGCCAAAGATTAGAGCTCATGAAGCGGTTGAGTTGTCTCGAGTTTTGAACCAATGGAGGCCAGGTATGCAAAGTTGATGGAATTGGAAGAAATAAGAGAACATGCAGATTCAGATGATTGAGAAGGATCAGCCTTGGTAAAAGATTGTTTGATAAGAAGGCAAGAGCAAAGACCTTCCAGGAAGGGGACCTAGTCCTGAAATGGGATGCAGATCGGGAAAAACCAGGAAGGAATTCCAAGTTTGATGCCATTTGGAGTGGCCCCTACATGGTCACGAGGATGTAAAAGTAGTAATGCCTTCCAATTGTCTACATTGGATGGAGAAGAACTCCTGATTCCGAGTTAATGAAATCTACCTTAAACATTGCTACTAAAAGGAAAAGGTTTACCCTTGTAAATATTAGCCTAGATTTCAAATTCCTCTAAGTGCATATGCACATTGTCTTGTTGTAGTTAGGTTTTGGTTTCCCTAAGTGCTTCGGCACAGGTTTTGTTGCTCTCAGGTTGAATTTCTACAGTTCAGCATGCTCTCGGAGAAGGAGTTGCGGTATCAGGCTCGGGATCAGATATCAGGTTGGTTTTAGGTTATTGCTTATGACTCCATGCCCAATGGATTGCTAAAAGGCCACTGATCTTCTACCTAGTAGGCAGGTGATCCTGTTGAGTCACCAAATTTTTGTATATATCTCCCCTAGTAAATATAGACAAACAAAAGAATATGGAAATCAAAGAAACTCAAAGCCCGATATTTATTGCATCACCAACAGTCATCAGGCGCGGGTTGGGGCACACGGCTGACAAAGTGTCAACATGCGAATATTCGTGCCTGCGAGGTGCAGTTGGGGTGCATAGTACAAAGTGTTGACATGTGAAAATTCATGCCCAAGGCACAGTTTGGGGGCACACAAATACAAAGTGTCGACATGCAAAAATTTACGCCCAAGGCGCGAGGTTGGGCACACAAAGCACAAGGTTTCAACATGTGAAAATTCACGCCTAAGGTGCAGTTGGGGGTGCATAGCACAAAGTGTCGACATGCAAATATTCGTGCCCTAGCATAGGTTGGGCGCATAAAGACAAAGTTTTGACATGCAAAATTCGTGCCTGGTGCAGGTTGGTGATGCATAGCAAAAACGTCAACACAACATTTTCAATGCCTATGACACACTTAATAGTAGGTTGACATGAGGATAGTTGTGCCAAGGCACATCTTCGGAGGCACAACATTTTGAGCATTGACAACTGAACCCGACAGAAAGCAAACCACGACGCAAATATTCAAATGGTCATAACTTTTCACAGGAGCTCGGATTCACGCAAGGTTGGACTTTTCGAAAAGCATTTTTTTGGTTCGCTAAGGTTCTCACCTCTTTGCCATAATGAGATGAATTAAATACAATGACGGAGGTGGTTGGGGTAGGTTTGGAATTCCTCTCTCTTTTTGCTCTCATTCTTCCTATACATTGTAAGGAAGGGCTTCTTTCTAAAGGTTGGACATTCTTGTTTTGCCCCTCCCTTCTTCTCTAACCCTCTACATTTTATGTGTGCATCTCAAGCAGGAAATAGAGATCCGGAAATTTTCTGATTTCACAAGAAAAATATTTCATTTTCCTCACATATTCGGGTGCACTTTTCCATTATCTATCTGATAAGGATAGAGAGAAAGAAAAATATTTCATTCCTCGCATTGAGTGCACTTTCACCCAGTTATTGCACACCAGGGACTAGGACTAATATGAAGAGTTAAAAAAATGAAGATACAAAGAAGAACACATAAGGTGACTCACGACAAGTTGATTTCGAACCAATACTACATTTTTAAATCCTTTTGGAGGTATTTATTAAAACAAATCTCACTATTTTTCTAGTTCAAATAGCCTTTTTCATTTTCAATAGACCTATTTTTCTATTTTTCCATCTTTTATGAGGTCATGCAATCATGATTCCCCATTTTAAACAAAATTATCAGATCAAATCCACCTCCTTTCTACCAATATCCTCTGCCAAATAAGTACCATAACCATAATCAAAATGGATACCCCCATAACCATAATCAAAATGGATACCACCATAACCCAAAACTTGATTATCAAAAGGTCATCGAGTATATAATCACTACGATGTCTAGGAACACAATTATGCACATGAATATGTAGGTCATGTAGATTATGCAGGTTATACACAGGAGGATATTTCGAAAGAAAGCTTTGTAGAATAGAGAAGACATATCTATCTCTCAAGGAATGATTTGAAAAATTGCAAGCATTAGAGGATGATAGGCATCAAGTTGAAGAACCATGTTAATGGGATGTTTCTACTTACCTTCCCCATAAAAATCCAATGCCCATGCCTTGTCAACCAATGCATCCCAAATATCGATTCCAAGTTTTCTAAATGTTGAAATTTCAACCCCTCCTCCACAATCAGCTTTTGAGCCCAATTTTTAGATTCTAAGCTTCCTTGTTGCATTGGTCCCCCTATATTTTACTCACATATAAATTTTGAACCCCATCTCTTTGTCTAAAAATTACAAAATCGGGTTAAAACCCAGCCCACCCCTCCTCCTTCATCCTCAAGCCTAGAAAAGGAAGGTGACAAGCAAAAAATAATTCAAGTGGGGCAGCCCATCCAAGAAAAAACCATCCTAGAATTCATGTAAAATTTGAAGCAATGGGTTTCCAAGTTTGGGATTAGTCACGTTCCATAGTTGGAGAAAGAATGCATGAAACAGTGGAGTTTTCTTTGGCAGAGGAGAAGCACAAGAGGGAGATGATTAACAATCTCTATGTTCTGAGTGTAGTGTGCATGTTGGCACCATATTCACAGATGTTGTTGATTCCTACAATCTTGCAAAATCAAAAGAGAAGAAGAAATTAGCTTCAAATGAAGAGTGATACAAGGAATTTTATAATCAAAGGGATTGTTGTAGAGCTTAACAGTGAAGAGGGTGATTTCTTATCAGATTTGGAAGATTGCATTGATGGGAAGAACCTATTTTAAGTCAATAATTTTACAGTTTCACCATTTTCATCCTTTCCAAAGATCCTCTTATTACTAATGTCTCCTTGGACTTGAAAAGGAGAAATAAATTCCATTGGATGCAGATCATTTCTTTCCCCTTTTCACAAAATCAGATTTGGAGAACATAAAAAAATAGCCTACCGGCCGAGATCGAGAACTCATGAAGATGAAAGAGATGAGTTTGTTCTTGAAAACATTTATGTTGAGTGATGAGGAAAAGGAGGAAGATGATGAAAACGTTGCCAAATCAATCACCATGGAAAAGGAACAAGTGTTTGATGAGGAAAAACATAAGCACAAATCATCTCTTGTAAATACCCAAAGAACATCCGAATACACTACAACATGCCAAGAGAGGAATGTTTTTCTTGAAAAGGACTAATTTGACCTTTTCAAGCTATATGTTAGGATAGAATGAAGATAAAAAGGTTTAAATTATTAATAAATCAACTTTCAAAGAAAAAGAACAATAGTTTCATGAAGCGGATCAGCATTCTTGTTATTTTCTTAACATGGTCAAAGATGGAGAGGAACG
Source organism: Taxus wallichiana var. yunnanensis (assembly GCA_018340775.1). Lineage (NCBI taxonomy): Eukaryota > Viridiplantae > Streptophyta > Pinopsida > Cupressales > Taxaceae > Taxus > Taxus wallichiana. The sequence continues at coordinate 219,048,512 of CM031241.1, read as the reverse complement.
TAGTGAAATAGTGAAAAATAGAAATTTCATCTTTTCAGCTATGAAAAGACCATATCCCATCCGATATTTGGCAGATTTTCATTCTATTTCAATTTGTACAAAGAGTTATGCTTTATTCAAAGCCTAAATATTAGCTTCACATTCTCAAAGGTCAGCCATAAAAACCTCCCAAAACATATTACAAATCCGATAGAGGTATTCTTCATATTCTTGATTTATCTTTTGAACAATTTAAAGGTAAAAATCTTGTTTCTAGAATTATGCCATGTAATCTCATTGTCAAAAGGATCTCATGGCCCCATTTTCTCATAAAAGGAAACTATTTTTACTATCCTATGTCAGTCTTTGTTTATCTTCACTTTTCATCTTATTAGAGTAGAGTAGGTAGGATTTCATTTCAATAAAGGGCTTATGCACACTTACAGTAGTTTCATTTTCAATAAGCGCATTACATGGAAAAGATCTAGTTTCTTCCCGCATCATTTGTTGTTTTGTTTTCGGTAAAGGAAGAATTCTTATTTAAAGGGAAGAGTTGTTCAGATTTGACTCCATGCCCAAAGGATGTATCAAGGCAAGCAGTATTTTTAGCTAGCAAGTAGTGACCCCATAAAATCACCAAAAATGTTGACATTCTTCGCACATCAACCATGATGTCCGAGGTGTCAACTCAATTTTTTTTCTTAAATTAGAGGGGTTAAGTGCTGACCACGTTTGGTTAATCAAGGCTAAAGGGGTACAAAAAATATCAATTTACTAGTTTTCATTAGCAGATTGGGCAACACACAAGAAGTGAGCGATCAAAATGCTTTTCCAAAATTTCTATTACTCACATAGGATGTTATTCTAGTATTTTTCTTTGTCATGATCATGCAACAACCTTTCCAGACTTCTACGGGGTCACATACGAGAGATAGGAAATAACATCGAACATCGAAATAGACATCATGGGTAGAAAGCTTTTAGTTTGGACATTCGAGAATTATCAAAGGAAAGTATAGTTACAGACGTTGTAACTTGTTCATTTATCAGTTTCAAATCAAGAAAAGGTACAATTAATTCACTCCCCTTTATGATAAGGTTAAATTGCATTAGTTTGTTGAGTTTTTAGGTTCATACCCCTTTATGTTATTGAAAAGAAATGAAAAAAGAACATACATATCTCATTAAAGAAAAGGTAATTTTAATTTATTCATGAAGAATAATTGTACATTTTCTCATAGAAATAGTGAGAAATAACCGAGAAAGAAAATAATGCACATAGATGAAAAACTAAAAATGAAAGAGAGTTAAGGGACTCGTCATTACCTGATGATTGGATCCCCTCTCAATTAGATTGTTGATCCATCTTCTTTCACTACTAATCTATACCTGAAAGAGAGAAAAAATTATTAGATCTCAAGGTGACCTTAACTCCTTTGTATTTTAATTTTCTAATGTATGTGTTGGCAAAATAATTTATCTATTGGGAAAATTAGTGGATTCTCACCAACAGTGTGCGGAATTGAGTCCCTTTGCTTAATGGGGAAAATCAATTTATTGAAAAAAGGAAATGATAAAAATCTAAACTAATTTTTGGGGTTGTCAGAAGACCAGGGATCAAACAAGAATACTTTCCTTAAACTTGTGGCTATTGTTTTCATTCAATACAAGAGAAGAAAATAGTTTAGTGACAAAGAAAGGAGAGAAAACTAAGAAAAGGATTTTAATAAACAAATAGCATAACATAGTTTGTTGAATTAAAACCAGAACATTTCACTTGCAATAAATTAGAAGAAACCATTTTCAAAGAAAGAGGAACAATCAACAAGAAACACAAAGTCTTATTGCATCATGTTGCACAATTTACAATGCTCCTTGGAATATAAGTTGAGATGGAGATAGAATAGTAAATGAGGAATATAGGAAATGAATACACTTGCTTCTATAAATATAGTGAGAGATAGTAAGCAAGTCTTAACCATTCCCCCAAAAGTAGGGAGCCATTCATATTTATAGTGCTACGATTGACTTTTCATCTCCCCCACATGACCTTTCACCTTCCTTCGTGAAGGTTGACTTTTCAACTTCTAACCTTTGGTGTTCCTTCGCCACTAAGAACTTTTGAATTCTTGAGCTTTGGTGTTCCATTTTTTTAGGTCAACACATTCTTCTTATTCTTGGTTGGCAGCATTTTTCTTGTTCCCGGTCATTAACACATTCTTCATGTTCTCGACTTTCATCAAAATCTTGCTCCTAGAATTCATCGAAATCTTCTAGTCCCAGTCGGCATAAAAATGCTATTCCCAGTCAGTAATACATCCATTTTTTTACCATCCGGTAACACTTCTTTATTGTTTTTGGCGATAACACATGTTGTTGGTCGATAACACATTGTTGTCGATCACCAAATTTTATTTCTTCATTTTCGGGTCAAAACTTAATGAAATTTGGTCATATAATATATGAAAATTTATGGAAAAGGAAAATGAATATAATGAGGATATTTATAATTCCTGAAAATGAGTTATTCATCATTTTTTACCAATATTTTCTCTTTTACCTTGAGGTGTGCACCACTAAACTAAGTGATAGGAAGAGTTTATGATCACCTTGAACTAACACATAATATGGGCTACGAAGAGAACAAAAAAAATTCATTTGATCTTTAGTGAGGCTCTCAAATATTCATGAGTCTCCTAAGACCTTTCGACAAGTTACAACTTATACAAGGGCATGTGTGTCGACTGCGATAATTTTCCACCTCTCAAAATTACTAAAATATTTCCTTGATGATTCCAACATGAAGTAGGATATTTTATCTCTCCAATTCTTGAGGTAAGAGATTTTAACTCTTTACACGGATCCTGAAACTCTTCAAAAATATGACTAGCATTTTAAAACATGCATTACCCAATATATTTCTCATAAAGGCCCCGATTTTGTATAACATATTCGTAAACCATAATTTTATTCTATAAATTTCCTAAACTTCCTCGAATGATCACATATCTATGTCATACACTTCTTAGAGGCAAGTTCCAAAAGTATGAAAAATAGGCATTTTGGGCCTCTAGGAGTAACTCCTTCATGGTGAATCAAAATGAATCTATGAATTTTCTCTGAAAACTTACCTGCACATGAAAAAAACTTAAAAATCTATTTAGCACATCCCTCTCAGCCATAATGGGGTTTACATAGTCATATATTGGCCGGAGGGTAGGTTTACATTACACGGTTCAGGGATTTTTGAGTGTGGGCTTGATTGTCATGGAAATATTATCAAATTTTTATGCTAGACATTTATCATGACAATAGATGGCTCTAGCTTGGGGACTTTTCTTGGATTGAACAAAGTGAATATGGGGTAAGTAGGAATCCCATAATCTCAAGACACTAAGAGGACCAGTGCCTTATCTATTGGGCTATAGGAGTCATTGCAAAATAAGGGTGGATACAAAGAACTTTTTTATTAAACACAACACAAGACAAAAACAAACATACGATAGAAAGGGAAATACACACACCTATATTCACCTATGGTACATGCGGGGGACAACCCATTTTCGAGTTTGTATAATTTCAGGTATTTCCCACTACGAGGCAATTCCAAGTGAGTGTCATCCAGATAAGATAGTAGGAAAGTATTTTCTCCACATGTTTCTTGTATCTGAAATGGTCCAAGCCATAATGAATCAAACTTTCCATGGATTCCTTTTGGTTCTCTCCTTTTATCCCATAGTAGGACAAGATCACCAATCTGAAAATCTCTTTTCTTTTCCTTCTTATCAAAAATTTCTTTACTTTCAACTAATGGTCCTTTATCCGATCAACCACCAACACTCTATCTTCACATAGTTTCTATAGGTATTAAATTATTTTATACAATGAGTCTTGGAACTCACCATCCTCCACTTGCTTTGATCATTTGCAATGTTATAAATCTATAATGATTGAAACCTATGCATTTATCCCATATAGGAGTTGGAACAGAGACATACCAATGGCTCTTTTTGGAGTGATCCAATCAGCCCATAATGCATCATATAGCTTCTTGTGCCAATTTCTCTGATTCTGATCTACGAGCTTCCTCACAATTGTCACAAGATTCTTATTACTAGATTCTACTTGACCATTCCCCTAAGGGTAATAGTTAGATGCATGGGCTAAGGATATTTTGTATCCATAGTAGAACTCAATTAATTCCATAGAAGAGAAATAAGTGGCATTATCAACAACTATCTTCTGTGGAATGCCAAAATGGACAATAATATTTTCTTTGATGAAGTTACATACCATTTACTGAATTAGATTTCTTGACTGGTATGGCCTCCACCCACTTAGTTAAGTAGTCCATTTCGTGAGCATGAAGATATGACCTACACTAGAATGAGGATTAAGAGAACTGATAAATTACAGACCCCATTATTGGAAAGGATCTTTAATCACCACCGGTCTGAGTGGAAGTGCAATGAGTTATGGCCTTCCCACAAACTATTGAAAATGATCACATTTAGATACCCATTTCTGAGAATCTTGAAAGAGAGTAGGCTAGTAGTACCTCCCTCAAAGTATCTTATGTGTAGTGACCATGGAAGATAAATTTCCACCACAAGCTTGGTCATGATATGATTTTAGCAATTGCTCTATTGCTCTTTATCAACACACCTTAAGAAACATCCATCAAGGGCTCTCTTATACAATACATGATTCCAAATCACATACCTTGTAGCTTTGAGCTTGAGATTTCTTCTTTTCTTGTAATCCATATGCTTCAAACAATCACCATACATGAGAGGAAGTAGGAAATATCATTGTACCACTCATTGGTGGTATTTACAAAGAGTACTTGGGGCAAGTCCTTACTTACGCATCCGTAGCAATGGCATTATTTGTCTTCATATTTATTCATGAGGGACTCATCTTCAGCTATCAATCTGCATAACCCATTTCCCCTAATTAGATTATATGGCCTTATCTCTAGGTCATACTCTTGAATATTTGACACCCAGTTTCCTCTTTTTTCTCCAAGATCTTGTTGAGTCAAGATAGAATTTATAGATGATCCAAGAACCATTACAATGGTGTGAGAGTGTAGGATGTAGAATCTGAAATTTTGACTTCCTTAACCACCACATAAGTGTGTTTTTCTATGGAGGAGTATTTGAGCTCATGATTCTTCAATGATAATCTCATGAAGGAAATATGAGCCTCAATCCCTTCCTCATTCTTCTGAACTAAAATAGTTGAAATAGTGTGCTCAGATGCATAACAATACACAATGAAATCTTTATTGAAATCAGGACATACCAAGGTGAGAGCTTTGGTTATGGCCTTATTGATATCCTCGAAAGCATATTTTCCTTCCTTTTTCCACTTAAATATCTCTTGGGGCTTCATAATCTTTATAATATGCTTGGTTAACTCAGAAAATAAGGAACAAAGAAATGAAGGAAATTGACCTTACCAAAGAATGAATGGACCCCTTTTTATTTGTAGGTAAGGATATATTTTGAATGGCTTGTACTCTTTTTGGATCAATCTTTGTTCCCTCCTTGTTCACAATATGTCCTAAGATCTTTCCTTTAATCACTCCAAAGATTGAATTTTTGGATTCAATGATATGTCATGTTCTCAACACCTTAGAAAAACTTGTTCAAGGTGTATCAAATGTTCCTTTCTCTTTTAGAGAAGACTGTGAGATCATCTAGATAAATGAAAATACATTTTTCTTCAAATCCTTAAAATCCAAGTCCATTGCTCTTTAAAATGTGGCCCCGCATTGATGAGACCAAATGGCATCCGCATGTAGGAAAAGGTTCCCCACGGAGTTGTAAAAGTAGTCTTATATTGATCTTCTTAAGCAAATTCAATTTTATTGTAGCTGGAGAATCCATCCAGCATGGAAAGCATTTTTGAACCTATGACTGCTTGTAAAATTTGATCCATGATCGAAGTGGATAATTGTCCTTTAGAGAAGCTTGGTTCGATTCTAAAAGTCCACACAAATCCTTATTTCTCTATTTTTCTTCCAGACAGGGACAATATTTGCCACCCATGTAGAGTGATGGATTGGAAAAATGATCCTTGCATTTAGCATTTTCAACACTTCCTCTCGATTGGTCCAGAAATATTTAGATTATATTGTCTTTACTTTTGTTCGAATGGCTTTTCTTTAGACTTCAAGTGGTATTTTATGTGTTTATCACTTTCGGTTTGAAATATTTCAGTTCATCATAAGAGTATGCCAATACATCTGAATATTTTTTTAATAATGAAACAAAGCTTCTCTTTTCCTTTGGTGAGCAACATTTCCCTATATTCACAAATTGGGTTGTTTCTCTTCTTTAATATTTACCTTCTCAAAATTGGTAGTGCTTTGGAGGTTCCTTATCTTTATCCTTCTCATATCTATCATGTCTATCAAAAAATTCTTCATGCAAGGTAAGGCCCTTAGGAATATTATTACCTTTCAACACGATCACTCCATGATAAAATTCTTCAACTTCACCTTTGTCTTCTTCTGAAGTTGACTCCCTATGTCGGTTCTCACTTCCTTCAAAGAAGAGGTTATTGAAATTATCTCTTTGTTCTAAGAAGGCCAAGAGCTGATTTTCATCGTTGAAAAATTGTCAATGATTTACATTATTGGGCACACTAGGTTTGAAAACCATCTCTATGGAATATTTCTCTTTATCAAAAGAGGGGTGTGGTATCATCAAAGAACCTGACATAGTAAGAGAATCAACATTTTCATTTTGTTCATGGGGAATAACTTGTATAGAGAAATCATCAAAGGATTCAATGTAATCCCATACTCTATTCCTATAATTTTTAGCCATGAATTCTTCACTTGGTACTGATTCCAAACTTGTTTCACAATTACCTTTGCATATCCTAGGCATATCAATTGTTTGATTCCCATGGACTCAACTATATCCATGCCTAAGAGAAGGGCTTCATATTCTGTAGTATTGTTTGTATTTTCAAATTGGATCTTGAAAGCAAAAGGAAACAACTCACCTAATGGGGAAATCAAAACCACACCAACTTTGAAACCTAAATTGTAATGGCTTCCATCAAACTCCATGTTCCATAGTTTATATTTAAATTTTTGGGAGTTGTGTTTAATGGGTTTGAAGTGGTGTTCTACATGAACTTTATCTTTGGTCCGTGATGCATCTTGTTCATCCTCTCCATTTCTCAACTCTCTCCATTTCAAGTAGTTAGATTTGTGATCAAAAAAACCTTTTTTTGGTGTATCACCACGTTAGTTTAGGATTTAATTTCATGAAATATCTCTCCCTAGTCCCTTGGAAGGTTAGATTAGGATTAGATAGTTTTCCTATATTAGAGAAGATTGTGGCAAGTATTTTAGGAGCAAGAACCAACTTTCTCTGGAGGTCTATCTCAAGTAGCAAGTCCCACAACTTGGAGATAGTACCCATGTTATCCGATCATCTTTGTGAGCTCAAGCACACACACTTGTGTAGATATGAGGGTTTTTTGATTCGGTGATAACAAGTCTTAACCATTTCCTAAAATGAGGGCATCATTCATATTTATATTGCTACGACTGACTTTTCATCTCCCCCACATGACCTTTCACCTTCCTTCATGACTATTGACTTTTCAACTTCTAACCTTTGGTGTTCCTTTGCCACTGTGACCTTTAAAATTCCTAACATTTGGTGTTCCAGTTTTTTACATCAACACATTCTTCTTATTCCCATTTGGTAACACTTTTTTCTTATTCCCGGCCATCAACAAATTCTTCATGTTCCCATCCATCATCAAAAACTTGATCCCAGAAGTCATTAGAATCTTCCTAGTCTCGTCAACATCAAAATATTTTTCTCAGCCAATAACATATCCATTCTTTTACCGGTTGGTAGCACCTCTTTATTTTTCTCGACTGGTAACACATGTTGTCGACCAATAACATATTGGTGTCACAAGACCAAATTTTATTTCTTCGTTTTGGGGTAAAACATTGATGAAATTTGGTCGTATAATATATGAAAAATTATGGAAAATTGAAAATGAATCCAATGAGAATATTTAGAAGTCCTAAAAATTAGTTATTCATTTTACACATATTTCCACTTTTACCTTAAGGTGTGCACCACTAAATTGAGTGATAGGAAGATTTTATGATCACCATGAACTAACACATCATATGGGATATGAAGATAACTAAATAAAATTTAATTTGAGCTTTGTTTAGGCTCTCAAATCTTCATGAGTCTCCTAAAACCTTTTGGACAAGTTACAACTTATACAAGGGCCTTTATGTCACACTATCAGATGATTTCCACCTCTCAAAATTCCTAAAATATTTCCTTGATGATTCCAACATGAAGTAGGATCTTTTATCTCTCTAATTCCTAGGGTAAGAGATTCTAACTCTTTACAACTCTCCTGAAACTCTTCAAACAAGGTGACTATATTTTTTAGAACATGCATTTCCCAATACCTTGCTCATAAAGACCCTATTTTGTATAACTTGTTCCTAAACCTTGATTTTCTTCCAAAAATTTCCTAAAATACCTTAGAATGATCACATAAATCTATAATACACTTCTTGTAAGAATTACATCCTCTTGGTACATCCTAGGAGGTTTTTGCAAGTGCCAAACATCTAAAAATAGGGCTTTTTGGGCCTCTGGGAGAACCTCCTTCTAGGTGAATCAAAATAAATCTATGAATTGTATCCTTCCAACATACCTACATATGAAACAAACTAAAAATATAGGCAGGTTCACATTACCCGGTAGGGTCACAGGATTTTTGAGTTTGTGCTTGATTTTCATGGAAAAATTTCAACTTTTAATGCTATAAATTTAGCATAAAAATAATATTCAAGCTTAAAGTATACCTCAATCAATTCATAGCATCCATTCAAGAAATATGAAGTGCGAAAAGGAAATTTTTCAAGAGTGAGCATGATAAACCAAAATGATTTTTAGATTTCAAATAATCATGTTTTGTATGAAAAGATAGGTTTCAAATTCAAGTTAAAGATTGAAACCAATGAAGAAAAATAGAATGTATACATGTAAAAATTGGTAAAATTTTACCATTAACTTGAATTTAAGAGAGTTATATTACCTATTGATGAACCAACTACGGAAGTACTATACAAATTTATGTTGTGGGCCTAAAAGTGATTATAGGATCACATGGCATATCAATAAGATAGTACATTAAAAAAACTTATCGATGGTCAAGGATTCATATTTTCAATATATAATGATGTTATTTTTAATCAAATTCAACAAGTAAAAATGATACATTTATTGAAAGATAATTGTGCTTTAAGAAGGTACAAATTTTCAGTTGTTAAATTGCAAGTTCTCTATCAAATCTTTGAATATACATCCGATAGTGTTTTAAGAATGGATTTATAAGAAAAAATATTCTTTTCACAAAGTTTACAAATAGTATAAGAGGATCTAGCTATTAAATATATGTCTCAAGAATGGGCAATTCTCTTAGCATGTGAAAAGAGAAGTATAGATTCTTAGTAATGATCACAAAGCTCCAAGAAATCACAAGCTAAACAAAGGATATCATTTCTAGAAAAGATAATTTTATTCTACTAAAAATAATAAGCTTTGCATAGGGTTAAAAATATTTCATTTATCCATTAATAGTCATAACAAAGGTGTAATCCACTTAAAAAGGTACATTTCTAAACTCTGGATCTATTTTGATATCAAGGTAAGCATGAAAGCATATGGAATGAAATTTTCCAGAGTAAATAATAGAAGTTGTAACACCATTTTCAAATCTAAGATTTCAAAAGTGCATAGAAAACTATAGATTGTAAGATTCAATAAGACAAATTAAAGTTTTAAAATATGAATGCATTTGAAAAGGTGTTTTAAGTTGCAAATAACAGCCAAGAACAGGTACACTACAAATTTTCAGAACATGTTTTCAAGCACAAATATTCTAGATTCAAGAGATACATCCACTACTTGAAGGATGCATGTTATCCCTTCCTATAAAAAATAGTTTTTCAAGTAGAGGAAATTTTTAGATTTCAGTCAACTTTCAAAATGCCAAGACAAAGTTGTTGGGTCATAAAACTTCAAGCTCAAAGGATACACAATGAGCATGGCCAAACATCCAAAGAAATTTTTTCTATCAGGTTAATATTTTTTGTAAAGTTTTTGTCCGATCAATGTGAGCCTTTAAAATATGCATTCAAAGGTAAGAAGCTAGTTGAATGTGTGGTGAATAAGAATAAACAAATTCAATATTGAGAACTACCAATAATGGGCTCGTTCATAGAGGAGAGAATCACATTGCACCACTTGTTTTTTTCTTCAAATGGTTGGAAAAGATAAATGCATGGTGATAGAGGATTCAAATGAAGATGTCATGGGTGATAATACTGAAGTGGTTCAAAATTCAGTATGTGTTTTCATTGAATCTATAAAAGAGTAGAAATTTGTACTTCTTCGTAATAGTGTAATCTTGGAATAAATAGCTCAAAATTCACTTAGTGATACAGTACATACAAAAATGGGATACTGAAGTGTGATGTAGCACCATAAATCGATTCATAATGGAACCAATAAAATTTAAGCAAGCCATACACAAGCTCTTTACAATACATCGAGTCGGGTCTTTTTAGGACACTTGGCCAAGCAAAATAGAACAAAAACACCAAATAGAGCTAGAAGAAGAAAAATAAAATTTTAGTAAAACTCAACTTGATGTTTGAATTTAACAAGCACAATAATAAATACCAAGATAATTTTCTCCAGGAATAATGCATGGAAGTTTAAAAGCTAGCAACCAGATTTCATATCTAGAAAGGGCGAGTAATAAGAAATGAGTTGAATTTTAATCGATAAATAAAAATGGAGGAGATATATCTCAAACCCAGAATGCAATACAAATCCCATAGATCTGAAATAGTGCTCAAAAGAAAAGGAATTCAAACACCCAACAATAATACACAATGATTTCAAACCAAAGGCAAAACCCAACACATAGCCCACTCACCAATGAATGCAAGGGTTTCAAATATTAAAATTTGGTAGCTAGGTGAAAAGGTAACATAGGGCTCCCAATAAATCTTGAGTTACATCGAACCGAAAAATCTAAATATGAGCTCAAAAGGGAAGAATTTAGTGGTTTTTTTGAATACCCAAAAGGTATAGAAGTGGCGAGTAAATGACTAAGAATATAGTGAGCTGAGGGAGTAAATAATATATTGAGCTCCAAAGATGTTGGTTGGGTGACCCTAAAAGACACATTGATCTCAAATCCCACAACGGAACTCACAGTCATATTAAAAGGCGGCGCAACTATAAAACCAAATCAAAAAAGCTCACAAATGATGGCCTCGATTCGAACTAATAGAAATGTGGTGCCCGAACACAAGATATTCCTCTCCAGATTACAGAGCACAAACTCAAGTATCGGATATAGTTTCAGATCTAGTAAAGAAAAATCAGAAACCACAACAAAGGCAATCACTTAGATCCAAGCTTCAAATAAAAAAACTAAAATAGAGCATGATCTTAAAGAACAGTGGGAGAGTTTTAATGTAAACAACTTGGGCATACCTTTTGCAATAGTAGAGCTCAATTATTCAACATCAATCTATATTTCGGTGAGCACCGAGTGGCATGAAATCCATGGCGAGTTGTTTTGACAACGAAAACCCTCAATAACTCGAGCCAAAAATCATGACGTTATAGGAGAAATGTGTGTAAAATAGATATTTGAAAAGGAGAGCAATAAAATATAAAGAAGCACAAGATGTTCCCACTGCCAATAAAACCATAGCTCTATATCTAAGTAATGGCCGCCTATGAAAGGAATTTTTGCAAGGGTTTTGCCTTGTAGACGGTTTTGGTGGAAGCTTCTAATCAGCAAGTCATAGGTGAAAAGAAGCAAAATCAAAATAGATGAGTTTTAGTTTTCCTTCATCTATAAAACTACCTTAATGTATGCTAATTTTTTTGGAGGGACTTTACCTTGTATTCCCCAAATTTACCTTAATGTATGCTAAATTTTTTGTACATATTCATTAGCCCTTTCAAAAGAAGAGTTGATTTGAGAGTCAAGATTAGTTTGACAAGTCAACAAGGAGTTCACATAGGCTAAAATTAGACTTTTTAGTTTATTATTTGACTTGTCACCTCATGCATGTCGGATTACCTTGCTTCTTTTGAAGATGTATTTATTTACATGCAATTGGAGAGAACTAGTGTTGTAACTAAAGGTGTTGAGTTTCAGCTCCACTGATTTTTCATATATATTTCAATGATTTTGCATGTATTAAGGGGAGGAATTTTTGATGTAACAAGGTGCTACATGATTTTCTATAGTAAGTGCCCACTAATGAGAAGAAATATTTTTCTTTTCCAATTATTTTACAGTGTTATGCTTTTCAAGGTACTCATTCTTGTGATTTATTTTCCCTGAATTTATTAAGTTACATGCTTAACCTATCTGCCCCATTACAAAAATAGGTGTTGTGTAAATTTTAGAGTTCATGCATATTGGAAGCTATCAGATCATGCAATTTCATTATTTCATTTTATCACTTTGTGCACATTCCTATATCAAAAACAGCCAACAATCCATGGTGTATCACTCCCTTTTATCGTTTTCATCTTTCGTTCTTACCCTTAACCCCACTACTTAGTTTAGGGATACACTGAAAGGGAAGTAGCCCTTTAAATATGGAGATTCACCTCACATTCGGGATACTCATAGCCCATGAGGTGTTTCCATTATCTATTTGCGATGAAGAGAGAGAGAGAGAAACAAAAAATTGTCATTCCTCACAAAGGGTGCACTTCTTCTAGAAAACAAATTTTGGCACACATGAGGGGATTAGGACTAATATTGATGAGTTCAAAAATTTAAGATTCAAAGAAGAACACATCTAGCGACTCTTACAAGATGATTTAACACTAGTAGTGCATTTTCAAAGCCTTTTGGAGGTATTTATCCAAACTAATCTGATTATTTTTCTAGTTCAAACAACCTTTTTCATTTTCAACAGACCTATTTTTCCATTTTTCCATATTTTATGAGGTCATGCAATCATGATTCCCCATTTTCAGCAGCATTATCACTCAAATCCACCCACTTTCTACCAATATCCTCCACCAAATCAATACCATAACCTTTATCAAAATGGATACCCCAATAACAGAAACCTTACTTATTAATATGGTCATCAATATAATCATTATGTTGTCTAGGAACAAGGTTATGCACAGAATATGCAGGTCGTGTATATTATGTAGGTTATACAAATGAGGAAGAGTTCAAAAGCAAGATTCATAGAATAAAGCATACATATCTAGCTCTCAAGGAACAAGTTGAACAATTGCAATCATTAGAGGATGATAGGCATCAGGTTGAGGAACCCTGTCAATGGGATGTTCCCACTTACCTTCCCTATCAAAATCCAATGCCCATGCCTTTGTCAACCAATGCATCCAATTATCGATTTCAAGTTTTATAAATGTTGCAATTTCTCCCGTCCCCCTCCTCCATAATCAGATTCTAAGCCAAACTTTTAGATTACAATATTTCTTATTGCGGTGGTCCCCACTCCATTTGACTCACATGAATATTTTGAACCCCATCCTTTGTCCAAAAATTACAAAATCAGGTTGAAACCCAACCCACCCCTCTTCCTTCATCCTAAATCCCAGAAAAGGAAGCTGAGAAGCAAAAAATCATTCAATAAGGGAAACCCATTCAAGAAACAATCATGCTATAATTCATGCAAAATTTACAACAATGGCTCTCCAAATTTGGGATTAGTCATGTTCCAATATTGGAGAAATTATCCAAGCAAGAGGTGGAGTTTTCTTTTGCAGAGGAGCAAGCATAAGAGGGAAATGATCAACAATCTCTATGTTCTAAGTGTAGTGTGCATGTCGGCACCATATTCATAGAAGTTGATGATTCATCCTAGCTTGAAAAATCAAAAGAAAAGAAGGAATTAGCTACGATGAATAACAACACAAGGAAGTTGATACCCAAAGGGAATGTGCTACAAAGCTTAATAGGGAAGTGGCGGATTTCTTATCGATTTGGAAGATTGTATTAGTCGGTGACAACCTGTTGAAGTCACTAATTTTGTAGTTTCATCATTTATCTTCCATTCTAAATATCCTCTTGTTGCTAAGGTATTGCTTGGACTTGAAAATGAGAAAGAAATTCCATTGGATCCATAGATTCTTTCTTTCCCCTTTTCACAAAATTAGCTTTGGAGGAGAACATAGCAGTAACCTACTGACCAAATCAGACCTCATGAAGAATAAAGAGATGAGTTTGATCTTGTAAAATTCATGTTGATTGATGATGAAAATAAGGAAAATGATGACAATGCTTCCAAATCATTCATCATGGAAGAGAAAGAGGTTTTTAATAGGAAAAAAGAGCATAAATTATCTTACAAATACGCAAGGAACATCAAAATACATTACAACATACCAAGAGAGGTAAATTTTATTTTGAAAAGGACCAATTAGACCTTTCCAGTTGTATGTTGAGATAGAATGAAGAATAAGAGGTTAGCATTATTACTAAAATTAGCTTTAAAATAAAAGGAACATAAAGTATCACGAAGCATATCAGTTTTGTATGAGTTTAGAAATGTGTTGAAAGATGGACAGGAAGGCAGTGAAATAATGCAAAATAGAAAATTCATCTTTCCATATGATGAAAAGATCATGTCCCATTCAATATTTGGCATAATTTAAGTTTGTTTCAGTAGTACCAACAATTATTCTTTATTCAGAGCATAAAGATAAGCTTCACATTCTCAAAGGTCATCCCCAAAACCTCCCAAAATAGATTACAGATCTGATATAAGTATTCTTCATATTCTTGAGAGATATTTTGAGCAATTTAAAGGTAAAAATATTATTTCCAGCTGTGTCATGTATTCCTATTGTCAAAATGATTATGTGGCCTCGTTTTCTCAAAAAGGAAGCTATTTTTCTCAACCTGTGTTTGGCTTTGTTTAGCTTCAATTTTCAGCTGGTTATAGTAGCGTAGGTAGGATTTGCTTTCAATAAAGTTCTTATGCATGCTTGCAGCAGTTTCATTTTTGATAAGTGCATTTCATGCACAAGATCTGGTTTCTTCCAAGATCTTTTCCTTTTTTGTTGTTCAAGAAAGGAAGAATTGTTCTTTCAATGCAAGAGTTTTTCTAGGTTTTTGAATCCATGCCCAATGGACGTATCAAGGAACTGGTATTTTCATCTAGCAGGTAGCTGACCCAAAAAAATTACCATAAATGTTGAAATTTTTCACATATCACCCATGATGTGTGAGGGGTCAACTCAAACTTTTTATTCTCAGATTGGAGGGGTTAAGTGTTGACCATATTTGGTTAATCAAGGTAGAAAGCAATTTTTAAAGAGCATCCTTTCAATAAATATGAAGTGTAGAAAATGAAATTTTTCAAGAGCTAAGCATGATAAACCAAAATGATTTTGAAATTTCAATAATCATATTTTGTATGAAAGGATATGTTACAGATTCAAGTTAAAGATTGCTGCCAATGAATCAAAACAAAATTTATACGGGTACGGATTGGCAAAAACTTATTATTAACTTCAATTCAAGAGATTTATATTTCCTTTTGATGAACCAGGTGCAGGAAGTCCTATAAAAATTGATATTTTGGGCCTAAAAGTGATTACAGGATCACATGGTATATCACTAAGAAATTACATGAAAATCACTTACAACTGGTTCAAGCTTCAGATTTTCAAGGTAGAATGATGTTATTTTCAATCAAATTTAGCAAGTACAAATGATACATTTTGTTCAAAGATAACAATTATTTAAGAAGGTACACATTTTCAGTCGTGAAATTGCAAGTTCTCCATCAAATCTCCAAATATACATCCAGATAATGTTTATGTTATGGATTTACAAGAATAAAGTTTCTTTTCACAAATTTTGCAAATAGTATAAGAGGATCCAACTGTTAAAGATACGTCTCAAGAATGGGAAATCCTCTTAGCATGTGAAAAGACAAGTACATATTTTTAGTAATGATCGCAAATCTCCAAAAATTCACAAGCTAAAAGAAGGATATCATTTCCAAGAAAGAGAATTTTTGTCTTCTGAACGAGAATAAGCTTTGAAAGGATCTAAAAGTTTCCATTTATCCATTTATAGTCATAACAATGTGTAAGCTGCTCAAAGAGATAATTTTTTAACTCTGGATTTGTTTTGATACCGAAGGTAAGCATAAAAGCATATGGAATGAAATTTTCCAGAGTAAATAATAGAATTCACAGCACCATTTTCAATTCTAAGATTTTTAAAATGCATAGAATACTATAGATTGCAACATTCGATAAGAAAAAATTACATTTTTCAAAATATGAATGCATTTTAGAAGGTGTTTTAAGATGCAGAAAATAGCCAAAAAGAGGCACACTACAAATTTTCAGAACATGTTTTCAAGCACAAATCTTCTAGATTCAAGAGCTACATCCACAACTTGAAGGATTCATGTTATCGCTTCCTAAGACAAACATTTTGTCAAGAAGAGGAAATACGCATATTTTGAATCAACTTTTAGAATGCTAAGACAGGTTGCAATCAGAAAAATTTAAGCTCAAAAGATGCACAACGAGCCTGGCCAAACAACCAAAGCAATTTTTTCTATCAGGTTAACATAGTTTTTTTAGGATATTTTCCTATCAATGTGAGCTTCAAAATATACATTCAAAGGTAACAAGCTAGTTGAACACGTTGTGAATAAGAATAGACATATTCAATAATGGAAAATTATGGATAATGGGCCCGATGATAGAGATTGGGATCACATTACACGACTTATTTATTTCTTCAAATGGTTGGAAAAGATAACGGCATGGTGATAGTGGATGAAAATGAAGATGTCATGGGTGATACTACTGAAATGCTTCAGAATTCAGTAGGTGTTTCAATTGAAGTTATAACTGTGGGTGAATTTATAGTTCTTCATATTAGCGTTGTCTTGGAATAAAGAGCTTAAGCTTCACTTAGTTATACAGTACATCCAAAAACGATATATTCAAGTGTGATGCAGTACCGTAAATTGATTCATAAAGTAACCAATAAAATTTAAGTGAGCCACACACGAGCTCTTCACAATATAGTGATTCAGGGTCTTTTCATGAAACTCGGCCAAGCAAAATAGAACAACAAACACCGAATAAATCTAGAAGCAGAAAAATAAAAGGTTAAAAAAACACAATGAGCTGTTGGAATTTAAAAAGCACAATAATAAACACACAAATAAGTTTCACTAGGAATAATTCAGGGCAGTTAAAAGATAGCAATTAGATTTCAGATCTAGATAGGGTGAGAAATAAGAAATGCGTTGAATTTTATTCAGGTAAATACACATTATAAGAGATGTAGCTCAAACCTAGGAAAGCGATACAAAGCCCATAGATCTAACACATAATTCAAAAGCAAAGGAATCCGAACACCCAACAATAATGCACAATGAGCTCAAACTAAAGGAAAACCCGACACATATCCCAACTCACCAATGAATGTAAGGGTTTTAAATTATAGATTTTCATAGCCAGGTGAAAAGTAAATACAGAAATATCAATAATTTCAAGTTACCTCAGAACTAGAAACTCTAAATATGAGCTGAAAAGGGAAGATTTTAGCATTTTTTAATACCCAGAAAGTAGAGAAGTGGAAGAGTAAATGATTAAGAATATAGCGAGCTGGGGAGTAAAGAATATACCAAGCTCCAAAGATGTTGGCTGGGTAACCCTCAAATCCACATCGATCTCAAATCCCACAACAGAACTCCCAGTCATATTAAAAGGCATCCCAACTATAAAAACAGATCAAGAAAATCTCATAAATGATGGCCCTAGTTCAGAACTAGTAGAAATTCCAAGCCCAAATGTAAAATATGCCTCTCTTGATTACAGAGCACAAACTCAAGTATCAAAAATAGTTTCATATTTGGTAAAGATTTAAAAATGTTGATATCAGACCAGTAACACCTTTTTAAATCCTTTTGGAGGTATTTATAAAAACAAATCTGATTATTTTGTTGGTTCAAACAACCTTTTTCATTTTCAAGCAGACCAGTTGTTCCATTTTTCCATCTTTTATGAGGTCATGCAATCATGATTCCCCATTTTTAGTAACATTATCAGTCAAATCCACCTCCTTTCTACCAATATCATCTGTCAAATCAGTACTATAACCCTTATCAAAATGGATATCCCCATGACCTAAACCTTGATTATCAATATGGTCATCAATACAATCATTATGTTGTCCAAGAACAAGGTTATGTACAGGAATATGCAGTCACGTAGATTATGCAAGTTTTACACGTGAGGAAGATTTCGAAGAAAGCTTCATAAAATAGATTAGACATATCTGGATATCAAGGAATGATTTGAACAATTGCAATAAATAGAGGATGATATACATTAGGTTAAGGATCCCTATCAATGGGATGTTCCCACTTACCTTCCCCATCAAAATCCAATTCCCATGCCTTATCAACCAATGCATCCCAATTATCGATTCCATATTTTCTAAATGTCACAATATCTGCCCCCTCTTCCATAATCAGATTATGAGGCCATTTTTATGTTCCAAGCTTCCTCTTTATGGTGGTCCCCACTCCATTTTTGCTCACATGCAGATTTTGAACCCCATCCCTTTGTCCAAAAATTACAAAATCAGGTTGAAACTGAGCCCGCCCCTCCTCCTTTATCCTCAAGCCCAAAAAGTAAGGTGAAAAGCAAAAATCAGTCAAGAGGGGAAACCCATCCAAGAAATTAGCAGGATGAAATTCATGCAAAATTCAAAGCCATGGGTCTCCAAGTTTAGGATTATTCATGTTCCACAGTTGGATAAATAATAAATGTAAGAGGTGGAGTTTTTTGTTTGCAGAGGATCAAGCACATGAGGGAGATGATCAACAATCTCTATGTTCTAAGTGCAATGTGCATGTCGGCACCATATTCACATAATTTTTGATTCATCCCAACTTGCAAAATCAAAAGATAAGAAGGAATTAACTTCATATGAATAGAACCAAAAGGAATTTGAGACCCAAAGGGAGTGTGCTGCAGAGCTTAACAGTGAAGAGGTTGATTTCTTATCAAGATTCGGAAGATTGCATTGGTGAGGAAGAACCTGTTGAAGTCACTACTTCTAAAGTTTCACCATTTTTCTTCCATTCTAAAGATCATCATGTTACTAAGGTCTCCTTGGACTTGAAAAGGGAGAATAAATTCTCTTTACCCTTTTCATAAAATCAGCTTTAGGGGAAAATATAGCAGAACAACTCATGAAGAAGAAAGATATGAGTTTGATCTTGCAAACTTCATGTTTGGTAATGAGGAAAAGGAGGAAGACGATGACAATGGTGCAAAGTCATTCATCATGGAAGATAAATATGTGTTTGAAGAGGAAAAATAGAGCACATATCATCTTACAAATACCAAAGGAACATCAAAAAACACTGCAACATACAAAGAGAGGAAACAAGTTTTTAAGAAGGACCAATTTGACCTTTCTATATGTATGTTTGGACAAAATGAATAATAATAGGTTGAACTTATTACTAAACCAACTTTCAAAGAAAAGAAACAGTAGTTTCATGAAGCATATCAATATTCTTTTCAATTTCCAAACGTGCTCAAAGATGGAGAGGAAGACAGTGAAACAATGTAAAATAAAAATTCAGCTTTTCAGGTTGTGAAAAGACCATGTCCCATCCTATATTTGGTATATTTTTAGTCTGTTTCAGCTCTACCAACAATTATGCTTGATTCAGAGAAAAAATATGACCTTCACATTCTCAAATATCATCCCCAAAACCTCCCAAAATGGATTACAAATATGATAAAGGTATTCTTCATATTTTGGACTGATATTTTAATCAATTTAAAGGTACAAATTTTATTTGGGGTTATGCCATGTAGTCTGATTGTCAAAAGGATCTCGTGGCCTCATTTTGGCAGAAAATAAAATATTTTTCTCAGCATGTGTCACGATTTGTTTAGCTTCACTTTCAGCTGGTTATAGTAGGGTAGGTAGGATTTCATTTCAATAAATTGTTTATGCACACTTGCAGCAATTTCACTTTCAATAAGTGCAGTTCATGCACAAGATATGGTTTCTTCTCGGATATTTTCTTTTTTTTTTTTGGGAAAGGAAGAATTGTAATTTCAAGGAAAGATTTGTTCTAGGATTTGACTCCATTCCCAATGGACGTATCAAGGCATTGGTATTTTTAGGTAGCAAGCAATTGACCCCATAAAATTGTTGACATTTCTTGCACATCACCCATCATTTGTGAGGGGTCAACTTGAAATTTGTTTTCTCATATTGGAAGGGTTAAGTGTTGACCATGTTTGGTTAATCAAGGTGGAAAAAGGTACAAAAAAATTCAGGTTACTCATTTTCACCGGTAGATTGGATGGCACACAAGTAGTAAGCATTCAGGAAACACTTTTCAAGAATGTTTATTCCTCAAAGAAGATGTTATTCCAGCATTTTTCTTCGTCGTTGATCATGCAGCAGCCTTTCCAGACTACTGCAGGGTCATGATAGAGATAGGAATAACATCAAACATCATAAATAGACATCATGGGAAGAAAGCTTTCAGTTTGCACATTCAGAATTATCAAAAGGAAAGTATAGTTGTATAGGTGGTAACTTGTTCATTTATCATTTTCAGATCAAGAAAATGTACAATTAATTAATTTTATTCCTTTATGATTAAGTGAAATTGTATTAGTGTGTTGAGTTATTTAGGTTCATACCACATTATGTTACTGAAAATAAATGCAAAAAGAACATACACAACTCATTACACAAAGGAAATTTTCATTTATTCATAAGGAATAATTGTACATTTTCTCACACAAGCCATGAGAAATAACTGAAAGAAAAGAATGCATATAGATGAAAAAACTTAAAATGAAAGAGAGAGAAGGGACCTGACATTACTTGATGACTGGATCCCTCTCATTAAGATTGTTGATCCATCTTCTTTCGATGTTGCTCCATACCGAAAGAGAGAAAAAGTTTTTATTAGAGCTCAAGGTAACCTTACATCCTTTGTATTTTAAGTTTTTAATGTATATGCAAGCTTAAAGGATTCAACAATCAATTAATAACATCGATTCAAGAAATATAAAGTGCATAAAAGGAATTTTTTCAAGAGCTAAGCATGATAAACCAAAATGATTTTAAGATATCAATAATCATGTTTTGTATGAAAGGATAGGTTTTAGATTTAAGTTAAAGATTACAACCAATGGAGAAAAACAAAATGTATACAGTATAGATTGGAAAATGTTTACCATTAACTTAAATTCAAGATAGTTATATTTCCTATTAATGAACCAAGTGTAGGAAGTACTATAAAAATTGATGTTTAGGGCCTAAAAGTGATTAAAGGATCACATGGTATATAACTAAGACAATACATGCTTTGGGCCTAAAAGTTATTAAAGTGATTAAAGGATACGATGGCGTTTCGATGCAAAGTGATGACTTGTGTGCGTGTGACCGATGATGTGGAGTTGGGGTTTCACCTAGGGGTCCTGTGGACTTTAGCTCTATGGATTTCATTGGTAGTTTTCTCCTTTCCGACTCGCCTAGTGTCGCACGCACCGGCCACATTCGAGAGGGGTTATGGTAATGTTCTCTTTGGTAGGGGTGATTACGGGGTTGGTTAAGGTAGTAAATATTCTCCCTCCGACGAGGATAATTTCAAATCCATCGGATCTTTTGGGGGTGGGTTCCTAGTTGGGTGGGCGATCTTTCCTTGCTATGGCTAAGGCCGGTGGTCGCCCCATCCCCAAACCTATGGTCTCTACTAAAATGGCACCAATGGTCTCTTTTGGGGAGGATTTTATTGAAATTGTTGATTTTTTCCACATCAAGGGTCTTATTTGAAGGTTTAATGGTTGTTTCCTTGGCCTTCCTACCTTGCACAATTAGATTTTAGAGCATTGGTGCCCACTCATTGAAGGTAAGGTGAACATATACCCCTCTACCCATGGAATTGTTTTAGCATTATTTGATATTTCCTTGGATAAGGAGGTTATTTTAGGGAAAGTTTGGGATTTCTAGTCGCATATTATTCTTATGAAGCCCTGGTTTCCCCACTTTAATCCTTTGATCGAAACATTTAATATTAGACCTATGTGGGTAACCTTTACCTACTTTCCTTTGCATTTTTAGGATGTTGAATGTTTTAAAGCTATGGGTGATGCTTTCGGTAAATGTTTAGCAATAGATCCCAAGACTAAATCTTATGATCATACCACTTTTTCTCGATTCTGGTGGACATGGATATGTCTCATTGACTTCCAGCTATAATGGATCTTAAAGTTAAGGATACAGTATGGACACAAAACTTGGATTATGAAGGATTTCCATTTAGATGCAGAACTTTTTTTGCTCTTGGACATCTAGCCTCTAATCGCCCCATCACTAAGAAATAGATCAAAGGACGTATCTCGTGGTGTAAGGACTTTAAGCTAGAGAAATTATTGGTATTTTTTCTTGATAATAGTGATAGAGATGTCAATTCACTAGTCTTATGGATAATCATGATGTGAAGAAGGGTGAGACTATTTCCTCATCTTCTCCACTATTTATTGTTCCAAAGAAGGATGCGTGAAAGGGGATGCCTCTTTGGTGCATCCTGCTGATCTATCGATTCATAGTCCTAAAAATTAAATAAAGAGGCTCTTGATATCTTCCTCCTTGTCCACCCAGGATGAGAATGTGGATCCTAATGGGGTGATGGATGGAAGTTTGTGATCAACAAGAAGAAAAGTAAAACTGGAAATTATCCTCTGAAGATGAGCCTTAGATCCCATCGGGAAAAGATCATGATAATTAAGGCTTCCTAGGGGGTCGATGGTCAAGTTGTTTTGACTGGTTTTCTTTGTGGGGTCCTTTCTCTTTTTTCATTTTTTTCCCGTGTCTGGTTTCTTTAGGATTGTTTGGTTGTTTCTCTTTAGGCCCCTATGGTAGTTTTCCTTAATGTATCTCCTTTGTGATTCAATTTTTTATTCTTCGTTTGTCTGAGGTTCCCAATCACTTCAACATTTGTTTTACCTTATCTAAAAAAATAACTAAGACATTACATGAAAATCACTTACAGTTGGTTCAAGATTAAGATTTTCTAGATAGAATGATGGTATTTTCAATCAAATTCAGCTAGTACAAATGATACATTTTGTTTAAATATAATAGTGCTTTAAGAAGGTACAAATTTTTGGTCGTGAAATTGCAATTTCTCTATCAAATCTTCAAATATACATCCAAACATTGTTTCAAGTATGGATTTAAAATAATTAAGTTTCTTTTCACAACATTTACAAATAGTATAAGAGGATCCAAATATTACGTATACTTCTCAAGAATGGGAAATCCTATTAGTATGTGAAAAGATAAGTACAAATTCTCAATAATGATCACAAATCTCCCATAATTCACATGCTAAACGAAGGATATCATTTCTAGAAAAGAGAATTTTTAGTCTTCTGAACAAGAATAAGATTTGGAAGGGTCTACAAGCTTCCATTTATCCATTTATACTCATAAGAGTGTGTAAGCTGCTCAAAGAGCTACATTTATGAACTCTAGGATTTGTTTTGATATTGAAGGTAAGCATGAAAGCATATGGAATGAAATTTTCCAAAGTAAATAATAGAAGTTGCATGTACCATTTTAAAATATAAGATTTCAAAAATGCATAGAACACTACAAATTTCAAGACTCAAGAAGAACAAATTATAGTTTTCAAAATATTAATGCATTTCAGAAGGTGTTTTAAGTTCCAGAAAACAGCCAACAAGAGGCACACTCCAATTTTTAGAACATGTTTTCAAGAACAAATATTCTAGATTCAAGAGATACATCCATAACTTGAAGGAGGCATGTTATCCCTTTCTATAACAAATAGTTTTTCAAGCGAGGAAATACTCATATTTTGAATCAACTTTCGAAATGTTAAGACAGGTTGCAGTCATAAAACATCAATCTCAAAGGATGCACAACAAGCATGGCCAAACATCCAAAGAAATTTTTTCTATGAGGTTGACATGGTTTTTAAATCTATTGTCTGATCAATGTGAGTTTTAAAATATGCATTCAAAGGTAAGAATCCAGTTGAACGCATGGTGAATAAGAATAAACAGATTCAACAATGAACAATTATCAATAATGGGCTCGATGACAGAGATGCGGATCACATTGCACCACTTGTTTGTTTCTTCAAATGGTTGGAAAAGATAAAGGCATGGTGATAGTGGATGAAAATGAAGATGTCATGGGTGATACTACTGAAATGGTTTAGAATTCATTAGGTGTTTCAATTGAAGCTATAAAAGAGAAGGAATTTATACTTCTTAAGAATAGGGTTGTGTTTGAATAAAGAGATTAAGATTCACTTAGTGATACATTACATAAAAAATGGGATATTGAAGTGTGATGCAGCACCATAAATCGATTCATAAAGGCACCAATAAAATTTAAGCGAGCCACACACGAAATCTTCACAATACAACAAGTCGGGTCTTTTCAGGGACATTGGTCCAAGCAAAACAAACATCATTATAGGTTTAGCTATGCTAGATTTTGGTTTAGCTATGCTAAAACTATCATACACATTCCTTAGCCCTTTCAAAAGAGGAGTTGATTTGAGAGTCAACATTAGTTTGAGAAGTTAACAAGGAGTTTACATAGGCTAAAATTATAACTTTTTAGTTTATTTTTTGACTCATCACCTCATGCATGTCAAGATTGGGTTGTTGCTTTTTAAGTTTTATTTAATTACATGTAATTGGAGAGAACTGGTGTTGTAACTAAAGGTGTTGAGATTTATCTCCACCTAATGTTTCTTATATATTACAATGCTTTTGAAAGCATTATGGGGAGGAATTTTTGATGTAAGATAGTGCTGCAGGATTTTCTACAACAAGTGCCCACTAATGAGAAGAATTTTTCTTCCTTTCCAATTATTTTTTAAGTGTTGTGATTTTCAAGGTAGTCTTTCTTGTGATTTATTTTCCTTGAATTCATTAATTTACATTCTTAAGCTATCTTGCCCCATTGTAAAAATAAGTGTTGTGTTAATTTTAGTGTGCATGTGTATTGGAAACTGGTATTGTGAGTCATCCCTTCACAACTTCCATTATTTTTCCTTGAATTCACCCAAATCCCTCTGGATCATGAAATTTCAGTATTTATTTTTATCAGTTTGTCCACATTCCTATATCGAAACCTCCAAAATCTATGGTGTATCACTCCCTTTTATCATTTTCTTATTATGTTCTAATTGTTACCCTTACCAACTTAGTTTAGGGATATAATGAAAGGGAATCATCCATTTAAATATAGAGATTCACCTCACATTCGGGATACCCACATCTTGTGAGGTGTTTCCATTGTCTATCTACATAAGTGAGGAGAGAGAGAAAGAACAAATCATGTCATTCCTCGGATAGGGTGAACTTCGCTAGATAACAAGATTTTCATACTCATAAGAAGGGAGTTAGGCCTTCTTCTCAAACATCTTGTGGAATAAATGTCCTTTAAATTTTATATGAATCATGTTTTCACACACCTCAAACAATTAAGACATGTGCATATGTTATTACATGAGTTTTTATTTGTTAATTACATTGTGGAATGACTTAGAAATTTTGTGAGAAAGGTAACGTAAACCAAGTTTGGTCTTACCCCGAGATGAATTCTATATGAATCCTTGTGGTACATAAGTTATCATCTCTTCAACCTTTTCACTTGTGTTAGGATTGTGTGAAAATCTCATACGGAGGAATTTTTGGTTTCTTTGTGGCATTGGTGGACTTTTTCCTACTTAGTGTAGGTAGTGTACATTCTGGGTCAGTTTAGATTGGATTATAGACTTGGACCCAACCCTTTTGTTGTGAATTGAATTTGAATTTCTTGTTTGAAAAGGAGTAACACAAAAATATTTTGGAATGTAATATAGGATCAAACCCTATAGTTAAATGAACCTCCCTTGTTGTGTTATATTGAGAGCCATGATAGTTGTAATCTGTGTTTCTACAAGGATGTTAATCCCTGAACTAATAACATGTGATACATATAAAAATATGATGATATACTTTAAGTACAATTGTTTCTTGCAAAGTACAAGTGTTAGTGTTATTTATGTCTAGTGAGTTGGGATAGTGTCTTTAGTGTTGCATTTTTTTAAAGAAAAATACAATTTTTTTGTTACTTTTTATGTGGTAAAATAGTGGGAATCACGGTTGGTATCGAGCGTAGGCTCAAACAATTGAACCTATGGGATAAATTTTTAATGAGTTTCATGTACTTATTGTTTACTTCACATAGCATGAGTGTCATGTCGTCTAGTTGGTGTGTCACGTGAAGTTATTTAGATGTTCTTTGGTCCATTTTTTGTACAAGGTATGTGATTCCTAACGAGCATGTTGTGTAATGGGTCCCTAAATTCCTTTATATGGATTGTTATTATTTTAGATCCTAAAGCAATTTATAGATTTAATCACAATGAAGTAGTTTTGTACCTTTATGGATAGTAATACTATTTGGGGAACATTTCTATATAGATTTGTAGTTAACGGGAGATTGGTTTATTGTTATTGATTTCTACATCATCAATAGTTTTGAAATGTGGAAATAGACTAGTATTTATCATGAGATTGGTTTATTACTCTTGAGTTCTATATCATTAATGGTTGTGGAATTTTGTTATGACATTTGATAGTGTCGATAGATATTGGTAGTTTATGGTGATATGAAGATGTATTTCCACCTGGGAGAGTAGATATCATGACATATATATTATTGGATCCATATTATTTATATATATCGAGATGTGCACTCGATTATTAGGACCCCTACAGTGGCCATCAAAAGGCTTTGTAGTAATTGTGATGTGGATTTCTCATATGTTTTAATTCTCAAACTTTCCTTTTCTTTTCAGGACCAACATTTTTATTTAGTTTGTTTATAAAAAAGCATTGAGGATATTATTATTTTTGGATTTATTGTGAGATTTTCGTGGTTTTATGTGGCTACTTACCCATTTATTTTGACTTCTTCCATGTATTTTATCTCTATTTTTGGTGAATCCGAAGCTTTATTATTTTTTAGGCCACTTGGCAAAGATTTTGTTAATAATGTTATGTGGTTTTTCATGTATGTTCGTGATCTGGTCCTATTTTGTTCGTGTTGTGTTCTCTTTTCATTTGGGGGTATGCCCAAGGTGTCATGACTACATACTTTAGGCTGTAGGACATGCCCTTGGTTGTGGAGGTGACGGGGCTCTATGCTTCTAAGACCATGGAGTGACCTAGCCTCACTTTGATACTAGAACACTCATTCCTCCTTTGGTGGAGTGACACTAGTGACATTTGGTCCTCCTTTGGTGGAGAGACATACTTGATTTAGAGTCCTCTTTGGTTGAGAGACTCCTATTATTTCTTCGGTCCTCTTTGGTTGAGCAACCCTCGTGATTATCTATTATCTTCAGTGGATTTGAGTTTATGTTATGCATCATGGATCATAAAATGTTCTTTTATGCTATATAATATGGATCAGTGGAATGGCTTTTATGCTATGCAGTATGATCAGGGGATTGTGTGGTGATTTGTGCTTCTAATTCCTTTCTATGATGATATTCTTCACCATTGAGATGGATATGGTAATCAATTCAAGCTTTACAGATTATGTGTGGGAAAGTTCACTCTTACATAGTTATGGGTAGTGTACTTTCGGGTATGCAGGGAATACACCGATAGACATTCAGATGGGATCTCTGATAGTTTTACTTGTTTCTATTAGCTCCCTTGAGTAGAGGTTGATATACTGGAGTAAAGAATGTTGACATATATTACTATACTTAGATTCAGTGGGCACTATATCTAGAGATATTTTTACCACAAGTCTTGTGGACCCCACTACGGATAGGTTTTTATTATACCCCACTATGGATATGTTTTTTTTATACCCCACTATGGATATATTTTTGTTATACCCTGTTATGGATGTGTTTTTTGTTATGTCATGCCATGGATGTTATTATTTCATACCCTATTGCTATGTGTTGCATTTATCCCTTTACAAACCTGTTTTTTGGGATGTTGTGTTATAGTGACTATGTTTGGATGATCTGTTACATTCCCTTTTAGTTATGTGGGTATTCCCCTTAGTGAGGAAATCATGTTATGGTAATTTAAGTGGGTCTTGATAGAATTACATTTGGCTAATAAGATTTCATCTCTTTGGTATGGTGATATTTATGTGTATACCCTTTTCTATTGTGCATGTGCGTATTATGATCATTGTATCAAACATGAAAATGTGATAAATATTAAGTGGCTTGTGATATGGTTATAGATCTTGGAAGACATTGTGATGTATTACATCATTTTAACCCCTGTAAAAATAGTGCAGTTCTCTTGTGAAACAATAGAAGCAAGGACATGGAATTAGTAAATGAAAATGAAAATGATTATGAAACATTGAACAAACCCACTTTTTTCTCATGAGAAACTAATAACTAGAAATACATCTATGATAAAACACTATTAAATAAGTTTGGATATGCTTACAAAATATAGTATGAATATATTAGGGTAAGGAGAACTACCACTCCATACATAACATAGACAATTGACAAAAATTACGAATTTTTGTTCACTTTTGATCACATTTTAGTGATAGGGTCAAGGGAGTAAACAAAATTGTCATTGTTGACCTCTTTCTTCTATTTTATCCTTCCAACTAATCTTGGTGTTGTGTCGCATTGAGAACAATATTATTATAAGGGGAGGGAGATGTAATTCCCCTTTGTTTTAGTCCTTGATCCATTCAGTGATGAACTGAATAAAATAAAATAAATTAAAGATTCCTCAACCTGGGAAAAACTATCTAGGAGGCATGAAGTGAGAGGGGGCATTTTTATGTTTAACTTTTTTTAGATTATCGTCGAGTTGCTTTTAGCAGGGCCTATGTCAGATTATATAAACTCCAACCTTGTACACATCCTCCCATCATGAGTCCAAATATAAGTTTTGAAATGTGGGATTTTTCAGATGTCATGGGACTTCCTGGTGGAATAGAATGTTGTATGGTGGTCACATAGTCAAGCCACATAAACTGTCAGACAGAATATCCCAAAAGAAATGTGTTTCGTGGATGGTGTTGATTGCATAACTTTTTCAAAATTATTTTGTTGCTAGGAATTTTTAATGCCTAGCTTTGCAAGATCTGATAACATCCTCTAACCAGAACTTGAATGGGAGTATTAAAGCAGGGTGCACACATCCATCAAAGCGCAGGGGAAATTTTTGTTTATCAAATTTTGTGGTTGCAGTAGACACAAAATATGGTCTAATTGGATTGGGATTTCAAATATTTAAGCAAACGTGTTAGGAAAGATTCAATGAAAAATATTCAACCCTGTCGGTATTCTCCCAGCATATATCAAGTTTGGATTCCTAAGGGGTTGTTTGAAACATATGCAGATCATGATGGGCGACCCCACCTTGTCTGTACAAGCTATCTTGAATAAACTCTAAAATTTATTTTTTTATTCCAGTTCAAACCTGTGGCGCTTTGGTAGATTCATTTCTTGATGTGTGGACTACTGAGCATTTAGTAGCTGTTTGTCTTAAGTTCCCTAAAAGACTAGTATGGAAAATGTGGGAGCACATGAACTGTTTGACTGAGTAAATAAAGGGATGTTTTTCATGGATATTCATGATTGCAGGCTATGCATAAATTAGATTTGTCAAAAATGTGTAGATAATGTCAAGTAAATTCAATGGGTAGGGTGAGCCAAGCTTTTCCACCTGTGTTGGTGTTCTATGTGCATAACCTTGCAATCTTAGCGGATGGGGAGGCTGTAAATAAACCCATTCGTAAATATTATGGATTTTCACCTACAGCCGATGATTATGTGTGCATGGTTTACCTTCTTATCTAGATGGCTATCTTGAAGACACCTTAAACTTTAATTAATTTTAGATGTCAGTTGTACCTGTGCTGGTTATGCAGAAATTTTAGCTTGGTGCCTTTGACCTGTGATAAAAGGTACAACACAGTGGTATAAGGGATGTTTTTTTATTATTTTTGATGTGGTCGCTTACCTTACATTTTTGTTTCATCATATACCACTTGACGTGTATGTTGTTTCTGACCAGTCCAGTTATGGCATGGAATTTACTTGATAGGTGACTACCTTGCCACATCACGTGTCCTCTTTGGAATTGGTAGAATGGTCAGCCGCTTGGTAGGTGAGTTAGGGATGATGGAAATTTAGTGGATGACTTTCCCATTTGTTGGCACTTTTCCTGTAATTTGTGGCACTTAAATGTAAAATGCATTTAGGCCATCCTTTGGGTTCAGTGTTGGATGTTTTGTCGACCTGCTGACTTGGCCATGAAACTCAGCATCAAATTCCATGAACCAGAGAATTAAATAACTCGGCCTTGGAAACTAGTTAGTAAGAGACTTGAATAGCTGCACCTAGCTAGATCACGAGCTCGGCTATCTCTATCATGACTTGATAAGTTATTTGGAAAGTAACGACAATGTGGAATGAACTATATACCGTGAGTACGGTTTAACGATATTCTTGGACAAATGCAAACCAGACATTTTTTTTATCGTTGATCACTCAACAGTTTGAATAATTAAGCATGATTTTCTCTCTATTCTAACATGTATTCACATTTATAGTTTTTTAGTTTTCACCATAGCTATAAAATTAAAATGAATAAAAAGTATAGCTTTTGTATAAAAATTGGAAATGTGTTGTATCTCGAAAACGTTGAATATGCTTTCTTGTCTCACATTTAAAGGATTTATATCAAATGGTAATATCTCTTGGTAAATCTTAATATGAAAATAAAAAAGTTAGATAATGGGTAAGGATAACGACAACCTCCTAAAAGATGAAAAAAATAACTTGAGACTTCATGATAATTGTTGATTGTACTCTTGCAAAATTTAATGAAACACAATTATTCTTAGATGCACAAAATATCCCTCCAAATCCCACAATAGGAAATGATGCATTAAAAATGTTAATTTATGATGAGGGATACCACATTAACCACTAGAATGATTGCATATAGTTATTTGACAAATTTTTGTCACTAGTTTAGGACCGCGCTAGCCAATATTGTAGTATTGGAAAACTACTGCGAGTTAATAATTTCGTTTAGTTTTGGATCTCTGTTTCTACACCACATCGAGAAACGAAGTTTTGTCACCTTATACCTCTATTTTGTCTAGAGGACAATAGTAGTCAAACCTTATTTTTTATTAAATCACCTTAGAATATTGTGTTGGAAGGGTGTTTTATAGGCCTTCGATTGTTCGGTGACAAGCTAAAATGACACGATGACGACGAGTAGCTCCAAAAAGGTAGCAACCATTTGAACCTTGTTCACTATATCTAAGTACTGTCAACTTATTGGGCCTTCCTGTAGATAGAAGAATAGAGGAAATATTACTCTCGGTGAGTTGAAGTTTGAAAAAATAGTTTTTGAATATCATTTTGCGGGCCATTTGGGCTAAATTGGACATTCCTTTAAACTTGATACAATATTAGAAAATTTTGTTGAACCTTCTCCTAGCCAAATAACTATTGGAAATTCTACCAACACTATTACATGACCCTATAGAACTCCTTTATGTTTCTTTTTTGGTCAAAATAGCTTTTGGGTAATATGGTGCTTCTTTCTCTTCCCATTTTTCTCTCTCTAGTTTGATAACGAAAAGAAATTGCTTCTGTGATTTTTACTCTCTTTTGTTTCATACAAGTGTTTGAATTTCTATTTTAAATGGAAAATCATATATATGTGAAAATGTTAGTCATAGAGGAAATCTTTGTCAACGTTCTCTTTGTTGACCATGTTTACACTAACTTAGCATGTTTTAGGTACCGTAAGAAGGATTAAAATGGATGTTGGAAATCTAAGTTTAATGATTATTACTAAAAATGTGTATTCAAGATGGAATTAGAATAGTATTCTATTTTAGTAATAGTACTTGTAGTATTAAAGAAAGAAGAGCTCATTTCATTGCGTACATGTGTTAAATAAAGTGATGGTGAAATTTTACTTGTAACCTTACAATTCAACTGTATTGTTAAAGTAGGTATTTATCTTAGCTCATGTTCACCTAGTACTTTATTTACCTTTATTGTATTTATCCTCACCCACTTACGTGTGTGGATATTTCTTTTTATTTATTTAAATATTAGGGGCTATTATCTAGTTGTTAGGTATAGTTCTTTTCTTGATCTATGGTATTGACTAGTTTTTCCTTGATCTATGGTATTGACTAGATGCTTAATGTCTAGTTCTTTCCTAAATCTATGGTCTTGACTAGTATGACTAGTTCTTTCCTTGATTTATGGATTGATCTACGACCTTGACTTATTATTAGATTGTTATATTCCTTTCCTATATAAGCAAGACCCATTCTCATTATATTTCATTGAGTTCCATAATAATATATGATATTGCTACTCATTATTTTGCAAAGGTTTTATTAAAGTTATTCTAGTGAATTACATTTATCTCATTGATCATGGTGTTTGATTAGCATCTGATTTCTTCTTGGATTGGTAAGATCTTGTTATCATTCCTTTTATGTACTTAGTTAAATTTGTTGAATCCTCATAATTTTGTATATTGGTATGGTAGTGAGATAAAACTTGAAAATTATTTCTATCGTAAGCATGTAAAGAAAAATGTTGGTCATTGATAGTATAATTTATAACGGTTCTTTGAAACCTTTTTACACCCTTTTTCTCCTTGAATAAGAAATCATGTGTTTCCAACATAACGTAGTTAGTGCACTTATCATCTTGCATAACATTTTTATAGTAATTGGTAGATAGGAAGGATAATATTTAATTGATATATTTTCTAATGATTTTCGATATGTAGTTGTCACGATTGTCTTATAAAGGACTCCAATCATGTTTTACTTGATAAAATTACTAGGGTAAAACTTTCCTCTTCCCAAGTAAAATATGTTTCCTCTAGGTTATTTGGACATCTTGGTTGTACACGAGATGAAAAATTTGCAATAGGGAAAGTGGTTATTCCATTTAAGGGTGTTATAAATCCATTTGAATTGTAAGTGTGTTTGGTTATCTTATTTTCAAATTTAAAAAAAAATTCCCTACCCACCATGGTCATGAACAAATCCCAACCTTCACGAAATTAAATTTGTTTAACTCTAGAGAAAGATACTTTGGTGGGTTATATTGTTTTGAGAAAAAAGTGAATATTCGTATAAATTTCACCACAAGAAACAATGGGTGAAGAGTTAATCCTAAGGGCCTTTTGTCTCTTCAAATAATTAATAAAGGACATCCATTATGTGTGAAACTTACATGAGGTTAAAATACCATTTATTCCCTACTGCTTACCCATGGAGGGTCATGTTCCTTTTGGATCAAGATGAATTAGTCTCAAGACCTCTTAATAGGATTTCAGTGGATGAAACCTCGATGTATATTTCCTACCGCTTGGAATGGTTCCCTAGGGAAACCTTAGATCGCTATATGTGGATTTTCTTTCTCTCTTGTAATATGTCTTCTAATACTTGGGTGGTCAAATATTAATGAAACAAATTTCTTATGTGGGACTATGCCCTTTGGAGCTCCTAAATATCTAAACGGAAACTAAAGCTTCATCACTTTGCATTCGTATTTTAAACAATGTTAATGGGTGACTTAACTACACAATGTAAAGGTAGAAAGAATACAAGTTAAAGAGAAGAACCTTGAAATGTATGGTCTCTTAGAACATAAGCACCCCAATTGTTATCTAGTGAATAAAATGCAAACATGATTGTAATACAAATAAAAGTAAAGGAAATTACTCTTGATGAGCTAACACAAAGATGAGGAAACTTGTAAATTGTAAATGATAATGGATGGTTTGATGATTGTTATAAGTGGGACAACATGGTGTGTTAACACAATGAAATCTAATGAAAAATATAAATCTTGAGACTATATAAATGATTGTTAAGAACTAATTATTTACCTTTTTCAGCTATTTTTACTTGTATTAGATTATTCTTGTATGAGTGATTGTGGTTTATAAGGTCATCTCATTTGTGGAATGAATGTTCTCATGAGGCTTGGTTATCATTAACCCCTATTATTTACCAATGGATTAGAAGAATAAAATGTTATTCATGTTATAGGTGCATAGTTATGGTTGGAATACCTTATCTCCCTTGTTTGAGGTTGTTTTATTGTCTTCACTTTAATTCAAAGAATATATGAAATGCGTAGGTGCTAGTGGAAACTATTCAAATGGGGAATCTATAAAATGGGTCTAATTGTGACCGTAGTGGTAAATGGTTATAGATACCTGATATGTGTACCATCCTAAGGGAATTGTTATGCCACACTTTGGGAGGGATCAAACAAGGTAAATTTTGTAAGGTTGCAAAGAATATTAGGTGACGATGACACCTCAAGGATTAAGGGATAGTACTTTCATACTCCTAAGTAGGGAGTTAAGCCTCCTTATCAATAGCTTATGGAATAAATCTCCTTTAAAATTATGTGAATCATGTTTTCATATACCTCTAACAATTGAGACATGTGTGTAATGCCCGTTTGGCATTACTCTGTTTCATAATTTTGACCAAAATAAGCTCACACTTATTTTTGGGTCAACTAACACCATTTCCCCATTTTTGTGCTTCAATCTGATTTTTTATACATTATAAGTACTTAAGGATTCCTGAAGCATCTTCATCAGATAGGAAATTTCTTCCCCTTTCCGAAAATATAAAGAAGTCCTTCTAACTCTTCATATTTTGTAAGTTACAGTGCCTATTAGGCCTAGGAAGGATTTTTTTGGCCAAATGTGGGTCTACGGGCTTGGGGAAGACTTTTCGCCCAAGTGAATTTCAGACCGATGGGGTGGTGGGAGATATTTTGGTATTTTGTAATTTTGCAAAAATCACAAGTTATAATTGCGTGCCCATGAGGCCGGGAAGGATTTCTCTTGCTAAGTGGAAAATGCGGCCTGCGCCCTGAAGAAGTCTTTTTCGCCAAAGGTGAAGTTGTGGGGGCGGACTGTAGGAAAGATTTTGGCACTTTGGCCTTTTGCGCAAATGGAAATTTTTAATTACCGCCCATGAGCCCAGGAGGAGTTTTACCAAATGTAAAGTTGCGGGGCTGCGGGAGTTTTTTTGCATTTTTGGCAACTTTCATAAAAGCGTAGTTTGTAAGTGTGGGCCGGCAAGCCCGAGGAGGTTTGTTTTCCAAATGGAAAATGTTAAGGTTACGGGCTTGCGGACTTGAGGAAGACTTTCACACTTTTGTATTTTTATGCAAAAGGCACAGTTTACAATTTTCAGGCCCGCAGTTCTCAAGAGGTTTTTTTTCACCAATCGTAAAGCTGCAAGTTGAGGGCTTTCGGGCCCGAGGGAGACTTTTGCACTTATACAATTTCTGTGCAAAAAGCATAATTTCAATTTCAGTGAATTTCGGGCCTGTGAGGTCAGGGAGGTTTTTATAATTTTGCATTTTTTCACAAAAAGCGCAAGTTTTAATTTCGGGCCCGTGGATCCGTTATGCAAAAAAAAATTTGCACCATTTTTGTACAGATTCGATTCAAATATTCAAATGGGCATAACTTTCAATCAGTGCTCGAAATTTGACAAATTTGATACTGTTGGAAAGATCTCGACCTCCTTTACACCATGGAAGCATAAAATATTATTTTCAGTAGGATTTGATGGGTGAGGATATGGAAAACGTCTTTCACGCCATTAATATGAGATCTGATTGCTTTACCATATCAAATTTTATTCGATCCACCTTTCTTCCTTCTCCAACACGCCAAACAAACATGGAGAACTAGACTTGGTAGATTATAGGTGGATTTACAAGGCATTGATGGTTGGTGGTTGAAGACCTATCAACTTTAATTGCTTTAATGAGTGACACCCCCACCCATTACTCCACCCTGCTAGGCCGAATGCTTCCATTTATTTGGGATTTATCGACTCCTTGGCCTGCGTGTTGGTGGAGTTTTTCCTGGCATGTTTTGTGGGACACTTTAGGGGAAAGAACTCTGAATTTTCATGTTGGCCACTTACTTTATGGGAGCCCTTTTTTTAATTTTCTTCTCTGACTGGTAGGGTGCGCCATGTCTAGCC
Organism: Taxus wallichiana var. yunnanensis; assembly: GCA_018340775.1. NCBI lineage: Eukaryota > Viridiplantae > Streptophyta > Pinopsida > Cupressales > Taxaceae > Taxus > Taxus wallichiana. Next base: position 219,012,293 of record CM031241.1, on the reverse strand, counting down.
ATGTGACTGCTTCGGGGAAGTGTTTTGGAGGGTTGTTGTTTAGGTGTGCACATCCAGAAAGTGTGTGGGGCAAGAGCAAGGCCATCCACCACAACTGCAACCACATTCTTCCCCTGCCTATGCCAAGTGTGACTATGTTTGGAGTATGGATCTTTGCTAGCAGATAAAAGGAGATGATTCCTATCATAGCAAGCTCGTGGCTCTGCCGTGGGGGTGCGACTTGGGGAAAAGAATACTTTTCAGGCATGTTAAGCCTAAACTCTAATTTTCTGCTACCATTTCTATAATCCCATGAAATGTATGTTTCTCTTCTGAATGGCATCTTGGAGTGGTTTGGTTTGTTGTTAGTTATTGATTTCTCTGAGTATACTAGTTTCCCTTGTATCTCCTACTAAATATCATTGGTTTTGGCATGGATTCTTTATCCCATCTATTGTGTTACTATGAGATACTAAATATCAAACGGTTTTTACTTCTCTAGCTATTTTCTTTCTGATTTATTATGGATTAAAGGAAAGAAAATCCATGGTTAGAATAGAAATTTGTGGTATTAGGGATGCGACTCACTTTTACTTGATGTAGAGGCCATTTTGATTTATCTTTATTAGTTTAGCCCAGAGGGCTGCGTGGGGTCGGTATGAGAACAGGAGAATCTAATTTTTGGCTGAAAATTTATCCAGGGTAGAAGACCCTCTATAATATATATCTATCTGTAAAATGGGTTATATCGGGATGTTGGTTGAGTGTTTGTGCAGGCTTATCCATTTCATTAGACCCAATATTCTGGTATAGATGAGATGACATATACTTCGTGCGTTGCATGTTCTCTATAAAAATATATTAGCAATAGTTATAGTTTTCTAAGACCCTTTGTTTAATCAATGAAGAGCCCATTAAGCTCGCTAATGAAGTGAACTGAGTATACTACTACTATAAGTTGAGAAGGGTAAATTTTTCTATCGGTTTATTTTAAAACTATTGGTAAATTTTGATAAAATATGTGTTGGAGTTTGGATTAAACCTTTCTCTTCCTGTTGTTCCATTATGAATTGATGTGTAGTAATTTGATTTAAATTTCTCTTGTTATTTATGTGATATCTGGTAAGGAGTTTAATAAATGAAATATGGGTGCTTGCGTAATTGATTATTTTTGTGGTTGTGTGGAATACTGGTAAACACTATTTTTGTGATTTTGTGAGGGTATTCCATGGCTCGTATTATATGTAAAACCCAGTAGCTTTGGGATTCTATATCATGGGGAAACTTCTGGATTGAAATAAGTGTCGTTAGAATGTTGGGTATTATGTTGCCTTTGTTACACCATTTAGGGGTATGCATTTTGGGTCTTGTGAAAGAGGGATGACATTCCCTGGCCTTTTCTTCCCTTTGTTATGGTTAAACTAAGTTTTGTTTTCTCGACCTTCTGAGGTCAACATGAAGTATCTGGATCTATATCTATCTCAAAAACGTCTTACGGTCTTATGTTATTTTGATTATTTCATTCCAAGTCAAGTTTCGAGTTGTTTGAAGCCAAAACCATGTATGCATATTCTTTTTCTATTAACGTAAGGATGACATATTTGTTATTGTTAATGAGTTATGGAATGGATGTAAGGATCTCAATGGGTGCTTTCCTTAGAAATTCATGTACTCCCCAAGATGTTGGAAACTCAGAGCAATCCTGTAAGATGATTTTATGAATCGGTTTACCTTTTGGGCTTAAAGCATTGTAGATATATTCTATGACCATTTCTCCTTATCTATTGAATGCACACCTAAAGATACGGTCTGCAGTTTGTTTCCTTTCGTGATGGATGGTATTAGTATTAGATTTCAATCACATAATCCATAGGATTACATGATTGAAATCTCAATACTCCTGACCTTTTTTCTTAACCTATAAGGTCTTACCTTGTTTATTTGTGATATCGTTCTTACTAGAATATTTTTTGTCTTCTTGTTGTCTGGTGGGAATTTTATTTTTATCTCGTGTGAATAATTTTGATAAGTGGTTGGTGCTTTGATCCATTCTTGAAATAGAGCATTCCTTTCATGATATTGTTAAATGTTAGCTTATTGTTGCAATGGGTAGTCTTAGCATGCTCAGTTCTTGAACTAACTCAAGTTAATACTTGTGCAGATGGATTATGCGAGTAGATAAAAGGAAAGAGTTGTAAAGGTTTCATCGGGTTGATTTATGAAGTTTCTTGTACAAATGTCAAATGTGTTGTAATCTTGTAATGGTGCTTGTAAAGGAGTTTGGAAGGCCTCTTGCCTTGGATTATCGGTATTTGTGAAATAAAGTTGTCTTGTCCTTTTGTAGCGAAACCTGTAATTATCTTTGTGAGGAATAAAACTTGATCATCTCCTTGTTCGTGTACTTTCTTTTGATTTTATTTCAGTCATAACAATGTTGTAGCATGGCTGACCAAAATGTTACCTTCTTGTTCTCAGTTAAAGTTCTATTGAATCTTGTGACACCTTTGGTTTGTGTGCCATGTTGAATAGAAATGTTATAACCATGTTTATCCCTCTCGTTTAGAAATGGTGGTTTCTTCTCTCGTTTCCTAAAACTTTCATGGTTAATAACTTCCCCCCTCCCCCATGGTCTTGGCACTAGTGCAATTCTTTTTATATTTTAGTGAGTGGCAATCCTTCTTCTAAAGTTAAACAAAAAGAAAATAAAATGAATTCATAGATGAATCAATAAATAAAATAACAATGAAATTTGGGTTTCTCGTTGATAAATTTAAGAATCTTAAATTAGAAAGAAATGAGTTTTGTACTAGTGTAAAGAAACTTACCCTCATTATCTTTAACTATGGATTAAGCTTTATCCTCCTTGTCGTGAAAGTTATTTTTTTTTTTCTTAAAGTTTTTTTTTCCTGTTGGCTTTTGGGGATGTAGTCGAACTTAGTTAGTATGGGAGTTTTTTAAGGACACTCTAAGACTTATGCTCTTCTTTGGAGACCCCATGTGTTTCCTTTTCCGTACTTAATCAAGAGATTGCTAAATGAAGCTTTTACCCAAATCCAGTTGAACTCTTAAGTCTCATTAAAAGGCCGGTTAATAACTAAATATATCATAATGAAATAAATTTACCTTCTCTCTCTAACCATTGCCTTAGTGCTTTGTAACCCTTTTCTTAAGCAATGATAAAATTTGATCCTTTCTCAAAGGGGTTTGTCATTCCGAACCTAAAACGGTACCTCCATCAATTGGAGCTTACACTCATCTCCTTTTTGCAATAGAGGTTGAAATGAGGATTCTGTAGCTTGTGGTTGTTTAGATAACCTTGTGGGATTTATTTCACCCCACCCCTTGTAGCATTAATCTAATAACTAATTAAAAAAACTTTTTCAAAGTAAAGATGATCCTCTTTCGGTAATTTTTATCTAAGCCTTATGTCTCTAGTATAAAAGAAAGGAATCTAACCTTTTAAGAAGGATTATACGGTTCATAACCTGAATCTCCTAGAACGTAAGTTCAAGTTTGAAGGGTGTATTTTTAGTAAAATAAATAACCTTAAGAATATTTTCATAGTGGGATGTCCTGAGTTGTAACTATGTATTGTGGTTGGTCTTTTATGTTGTGCCTCATCGAAGAGAAAAGTGAACTGTCCTTGATGGGTGCTTGAATGTTTTCTTGTTGTCCAATGGGTCATCGTTGTGTCAAGATGTTTGAAGAGTTAGTTGTAGCCATTGTGACCACCTGTTGTGTCATTTTGTACTTTGAACCAAAAAAATTATCTTGTACCTTGCTATGTTGGATTGTGTGTCTGAAATAGTAGGTGTTACAACGTGCATATGTTATTACATGATTTTTAATTTGTTAATTGCGTTCTGGAATGACTTAGAACTTTTGTGAGAAAGGTAACTTAAAACAAGTTTAGTCTTACCTCGAGAGGACTTCTGATATGAATCCTTGTGGTATATAAGTGATCCTCTCTTCAACCTTTGCATATGTGTCAGTCTTGTGTGAAGGATATCTTACGGAGGATTATGTTTCTTTCTTCGTGGAATTGGTGGAATTATTCCTACTTAGTGGTACAGTGTATATTTTGGGTCACGTCAGATTGGCTTATAGACTTGGACCTAACCCTTGTATTTTGAATAAAATTTTAACTTAATGATTTGAAAGGAGTACCAAAAAAAATAGAATGTATTATAGGATCAAACCCTAGAGTAAAATGAACCTCCTTTGTTGTGTGGTATTGAGATCCATGATGGTTGTAATTGTGTTTCTACAAGGATATTACTCTTGAACTAATAACATGTGATGCATACAAAAGTATGATGGTAAACCTTAGGTACATTGATTTATTGTAAAGGAAAGTGTTAGTGTTATTTATTTATTGTGTGTTTGGCTAGTATCTTTACTGTAGTATTTGTTAAAAGAAAAAACTACCTATTTTTTGGTTACTTTTTGTGTGCTAAAATAGTGGGCATTACAATACATGGTATTGTTAATTGGCTGATATGGTTATGCCACTTCTGAGGAGGAATATAATTTTATCATACTCACAACGCATTTTCATGAGTTTATCTTGTGTACATATCAGTTTCTTTTCTAATTCAATGATCTTTTGCTTCAATACAAGGTGCTTCAATCTCACACTTGCTTCATACACCATATTTTTTACTGCATCCTTTCTTTCACTATGATAAAAACCCTAACAAGTTACAACACATTTAGAGTCTATGAATTACTACAAAAATTCATAGTAAAATTACATGATAGATCCCGAGTCTATCCATGTTAAAATATGGATGTGAACGGATACTATTTAATGTATTTATGATTTAATAAATATTGGTTCATTATTTAGGATGAAGGATGTAGACTTGAAGCATTTTGATAATACTACTTGTTCCAAACACTTTATGCACCATTACAATCTTGTGTGGGTCCTCTACCAAAAATTAAAGAGCCAAAAGAGGATCTTATGAACATTTCTTGCATTGAAAGAAACCATAAGAAACTTTGGACATGAAAACAAAAGGAAAAAATTATTTCTATTTCCTATTTTTAGAGGTCTACGATGTGGACAAACGAGATCATGTTGTACTATCAAATTTCTCACAAAATGAATCTAAGCCATCCACTCTTTGTCCTTTTCGAGACAGGTAAGCCTCAATTAAATTTTAGGAATGCCTTGATGTAACAATCATAAAATTTACAATTTTTACCACCATCATATTTCGAACCCTCCATCGAGCATTTTTACACATGGTCCTTTAATGAGACATTTTTTTATAGAAAGTGATTAAAAATATTTTAAACACTTGGAAATGAATTTTATCTCACTTAAGTAATGTTAGGACATATGAAAAGAGTGGCAATAGAAGGTAAGAAGTGAAGGACGAGAGCCATAGGAGGATGAGAGATAGATATTAAATGAAGACAAGAGTATGCTAAAGCTTACAAAAATCAAATCTGAGATTGGTGAGTCACCTTTGGATGAGATCTCTTTATTTACCAAAGGCATAAGAAGGAATATTAGCTCTACATTCAAATAGCCTACAAGTGAGGTAGGTAATTTGTTCTCCAATATGGATACAAGTGAGATGAAAATGATTCACGTGTAAAATGTGGGCCATGAGATATTACAATGATTGCCAAAGCATTAAAGCCATGCTCTCTTAAAGAGCCATGAAAATTAAATGTAAGTACCTCTAATCTAGATTGAACTCAAAGAGGGGAACATGCAAGTTAGGAAAAATATAGTAGTCATTCAAGTACAAGATTGAATTGAGAAGATTTCCCAAATATTGATCACCCAAGAGACTGAGTCAAGAGCTAGCGGAAAAAAAGGACAAAATATATAATGTTTAATTGTCCTAGATATGAGAAAATTAGAGTTGACTACTAAATATTGTTCAATAAATTAGAAATACTATTTAAGATAACTCAAAAGGTGAATTCTTGATTAACTAAAATTAGCTATATGGAAGGCAATAGTAATGATAGATAATCTAATAGAGGAGAACTAAAATGTTTTAAATGACTATACTAAAGAAGTATAAAACAACCAAATAATTAAATATAATAGAATAAAAACCCGATTGTGTAAATATGTGAAAGGAAGTGACTAAGCTATTTGCATGAGACTATCAGCAGTTTGACTCCATGAATTCCAGGAGTAGGAACGATCACTCATAAGTCTCAAAAAGGCTAGATCTAGAATATCTAAGTAGACCGAGGCTCCTCGGGAGGTTATTTGGGACAACCCGGGGCACCTAGTCTAAGAAATAGGTGCCATGGTCTCTGTAAATGATCAAAAACTAGTTTCGTTAGGTTCATAAGACAAGTTTCATGCAACCCTCTCTGTCTGTCACACACTTGGATTTATCGAGCTACGCTAAATGTGTTGAATAATTATGTAATGACCTATAAGGAAGAAATAAGTATCAAACCCTAGGAAAAATTAAATATGTAGAATGAATGGGTCATTGACCTCAACCACCAAACTAGTGGTCTTATCACTGAGCGTTGTACTAAATTTTAGACCCGTATGTATTTCTAGTGCATGTTTGCATGTTGTGCCCTAGGTTCTCTTGTACCAATGACACTTTGTGAAGTAGTGAATAATAATAAATATAGAAAAATTAATAGCATGTGTGCATGGAATAGATTAGAAACCCTCCCCTATGTTGTGTGTGTTGATGTAGATCTCATATCCTTAATTCATGGCACTAATGGATGCAAGTGATGCAATGGATGAAACTATAAATGGAATGATATTAGTGTGTGACATTAGGACCCTCATTATGGTCTCATAAATTTATATTTATAGGGTTATCTTTCTCTAATTTTGTAATTAATCCCAACATGGCTGACTAGGAGAAATTTAAAGACCAAAAGTGGCTAAAATGAGTCCAAAAAGAGGCGAGAAACTTGATAAAGGATCGGGGGCACCCCGAGTGGGACCGAGGCACCCCAAGATAGGCTTGGGAACCTTAGTTTAGGTGAAAATGAAGAGAAAGTTTTGAAATAGTTGGGCATACATGTAAAAATATGCGAGAATGACAAAACAAAAAGATAAAATAATATGGCCAAAAGGTGGGATTAATTAGTAATTTATTTACTTAACAACCCTCTAAATATTAGTATGAAATTCAGGCTAAATAATGCCTAATGTGCAAGATTTTGTTATTACAATTCCTAAAAATAAGAAAAAGTAGAAATTATAAACATTTGAAGCCTAAAAGAGTAAATCCATTATTTGTGACACCTTTGGCTCTGGTATGGGTTATTCTCGCATCCTGATAGTACATATCGCATGATTATATACTCTACCTTATCTTTTAGGTCACATCCTTAGTACTTAACCCACCCCTTTTGAGAAGCGGTCTCCTTATATAATGGCCTCATAATTATTTGTGGCAACTATTGTTCCTAACAATGGTGATTATGGATCCAAAGCATGCAAGGAAATTCATTCTAAAATTTTACAATAATTTAATTTCCTATAACCCTTTCTAATGTTGTTATAGTTGCAAATTTTATTGATCGTGTGGTTAAGTATTATTAGAACAATTGTCTAATAGGATATTGTTTTGGTTGTATTCCCTACAAATCCTTCCTTTAAGGACAGATCAAGAACCATTAAGAGTCTAGAAGTATCTAGGTCACTGGTATCCACAAACTCATCAAGATATTTTAATTATTTTCATTCTATGATCCTTCTCTTGTCCAAGCTTTATTTTCATGCACTGCGTGTTGGTACTTGGGTATCGCCTTGTGCTTTCACGTTGGACACCTGATTTTAACCCCTCCAGTTAGGTGTTTCTTTGGATACATATCATGGTGGTGCTTCCTGGTCTTTCCATGAAGCTTTTGTATTTTTGAATGAGGTAGTATGACCCATTAACAAAATTATTTGTCAAAATATTCCACATTTCTTCCACTCTCACCCTCATAAGTGGGTTTGTGTTGAGATTGATCTTTCTAAGGAATTGTGGGACCATATCAACATCCATGTTGGGTCCACCTAAAAAAATTTGCATTTTAACAATCCTAACACCCTTTTAGGTGTTAATATCCTCATCATTGCATTCTTGACTATCCTCTTATTGTGTGTCGAAAAAAAATACCAACTCCCTTGGCCCTACACCTAAATATCATACTACGACTAACACTTAGTTTATCATTAGTAGTAAGAAGGTGTGTGGGTAAAAATCCAATCTTGTAATGACCTCGTCTTCTACCAACCCATAACCAACACTATTAATAATCCTGAGATGTATCGAATCTAAGAAACCCCAACACAACCTGTATCTCAACCCGCAAAGATTCATATTTTCTCCTTACAAAAAAATAAGGGAAATGGGACTATTGAGTCAACCTATTTTTCTCAGTCCATGCCCCTAGTCCACCTCATGGGGTGTCTATTGGGGCGTAAGGTGAAAATAGGGCTAAACGCCACTCCATTCATGTTGAGAAACAAAATTCGAGACATCAGCTTTACGCTTTCTAATAGTTTTAGTTTTCTTGATTCTAGGGATGATTTTCAAGACAACCAGGGGCTTACTACGACTGATTTCTCATGGAATGTGCAAGGTCTCATGCGGTTTGAAATAAAATACTCTATGAAAAAATCTTGTCAAATTATTGGTAACATAGATATTGTTTATTTACAAGAAGTTAAGGTTACTAGTTTTATGCTCCAAACAATTTTAATGTGTATTGCTCTTGATTATAAGTATGTTAAATATTCACATATGGAAGGAAGAGGTGGTGTTTCTATTTCTTTCTCTCATTGATTTTTCTTGTTTGATTTATTCCACAGGGCATGATCCTCAAAATCGTGTCATGTGGAATATTTTATAAATTAATGGTTATTCTTTTAGCATTCTCAATATTTATGCTTCTAATGACGGCATGGAAAGGATGATATTATTAAAATAAATGATAACCGATCGCACCAAGCCACAAATAACTCGATGCTAATCAAACACCATGCTCAATAATTTGAAATCATTTCACCAGAATAACTTTACAAAAACCTTTGCAAACAAATGAGCAACAATATCATATATTATTATGGAACTCACTGAAATAAAATGAGAATGGGCCTTGCTTATATAGGCAAGGAAGAACAATCTAAAAACCAGTCAAGGTCATAGATCAAGCCATAAATCAAGGAAAGAACTAGTCATCAAAGAACTAGTCATCAAATATATATTCAATACCATAGATCAAGGAAAGAACTATACCTAACAACTAGATAATATCTTCCTAATATCTAAATAAGATAAAATAAATATCCACACACATAAGTGGATGATGATGAATACAATAAAGGTAAATAAAGTACCTATGTGAACATGAGCTAAGATAAATATGTACTCTAACACTCCCCCCTCAAGTGAAGCTAGGGTCCTAACATAAAAGTGGCATATCCATAGTATGAGTCCCAACAACTTGGGCATGATCGTGTACTCATGTAAAATATATCCATAAATAAATATTGAACCAAAAGTAGGAAATAATCCTACTAAAATGAAAGAGAAAGAAGGAGGAGGAGGAAAATACTATCACTAACACCCCCAAAGAAAAAATTATGAAACCCCAAGCATGCCATGCAATTCGAGGTAGCAAGGTGATGTAAAAATCTTCGTACAGATGTCCACAACCTTCTACTGAGTCGGAATGTACTCCGATAAAATAAATCCATCCTAAATGTATTGAATATTGAAGTGTATGTGTATCTCAATATGCTTGGTCCACTAGTGCTAAATAGGGTTGTGAGAAATGTGAATTGTAATTTGGTTTTCACACCAAAGTACAGTCGATGAATCCTGTGGGAATCCAAACTCTATTAAAAATTGTCTAAGCTAAATAATTTGTTGACTCACTGTAACTGGTGCCTTGTACTCTACCTCTGAGGATGAATTTACAATATCTTGTTGCTTTTTGCATGTCCAAGTAATCGTAGAAGAACCAAGACAAAAATAAATCCGTAAGTGGAACATCTTTCATCAATAAAACCTGCCCAATATGAATCTCTATATCTAACCAACTGAGTAGAACCCCTAGTGTAGTGTAGTATAAAGTGGGAAGTTCCCTACAAATAGCACAAAATCCATTTAGTAACCTTCTAGTGACTACTATCAGGAGAATGTGTGAACCGAGATACAAGCCCTACTATAAATGAAATATCAGGAAAGTATGGGTCAAGTACATGAGACTTCCAAAAACTACCTATACAATGTAGGATCACAAAGTGGAGTGGTACATGTGGAAGTAAGAGTAACCCCAAACTAAAAAGGAGATGGACATGGCTTGCAATCAGCCATATTAAAATGTTGAAGAAGATCATCGGTGTAATTTTCCTAGCTCAAATGAATCACTCGAATCTATTTAAGAAATATGATAACCAAGGAAATAATGAAATAACCTAATATTGGTCATGTCAAACTGTGTAGAAAGAGCCCTTTGAATAGTCGAAGGTTGGGAGAAGAGCTCCTAGCAAGTAATGTATCATCAACATACAAGACAATCATCATAATATCCTCACCAACATGTTGGAGATATATTTTAGGATCGGAGTGACAATGAAAAAAAAACTAGTATATAGAAGAAAATAATCCATATTCTCATACTAAGCCCTAGGCGCTTGTTTGATATTATAGAGATACCTTGAGTCTACAAAAAAATGAAGAATCCTGAACAATATAATACAGTTGCTCCATGTATATTTCCTCTTGTAAATATCCATGTAAGAAAGCACTCCTCATTTCCATCTAGTATACGGGCCTCCACCGTGATGCATCAATATCAAGTACAAGGCATACAAAATATATCTTGTCAACTAGTGCAAAATTATTAGAGTAATCAATACCTTGAACTTGTGAAAAACCCTTTGCAACAAGACGATCCTTATACTTTTCAATAAACCCATCAGTTACATATTTGGTTCAGTATACCCACTTACACCTAACCATCTTATTTCCTTTAGGAAGAGATGCCAAATCCCAAGTATGATTCTTCATTAAAGAAGAATACTCAGCTATCATCACATCATCCCACTCATGTATCCCATGAACTGTGAAAAATATTGTAGATCCTCAAAAATTCCTAACCCAAAAGTCCGAACCTATAGAATGTGTGTGATGATTCCTAGAGGGTGGAATATCTTGTTTGAAATATGTTTCCTCATAAAATTTTGTACAAGCCCACTTAGGCATAGTGACAATATCGGTGGGAATAGGATCCTCATCAACATCTATAACCTCCTCATCAACCTCCTCAAAGAAAGGATCCTCAAGATGAGATAAATAATAAGAAGTAGGCATGGAAGAATAATAATAATCATGAGGTGTGAATCACTCATCAAATTGAACATGTGTTCAAAAAAGAACCTCATGAGTGTTAGGATATAGAATTTGATAATCTCTCATCTCCTCACAATAACCTACAAAGATCAAGGGTTTATTCTTCTTATCCAAGGATTTCATTTTATTCTTTAGCAAAAATTCCCAAGCATGGCTCCCAAAGACTAGAAAAAATGAGACATCGGGCTTAATGTTAGACCAAGCTTCCTCTAGAGTCAAATGCTCAAGTTTTATGTGTGGTGTGTTATTTTGAATGTAGTTAGCACAATTAATCTTTTGCCCAAGATATAGGAGGTAAAACTCTAGAATGCATCATATAGTTAGCCATTTCCTTCAAAGTTTGATTCTTCCGTTCGCTAAGCCATTATATTATGAGGAATCAAAATATTATGATTTATTAGAGGGTTATTTATGAAAATAGAAGATTTTTTCTCAACCAAAACCTTGAAGAATTTGAAGTGTGAAAAACATCACTTTTGTACTTGAGAAAATAAACCCACGGGAGGTTCATTAGCTAGGAAATATCCTAACACGTGAGTTCATATTGAGGTAATTAAAATTAATAAAAGTAAAGTCAATATACCGGTAGACAAGAGGGGGTGAAAGGGTTTAATTTATTAATATTTTGAATCAGGTATTGGGGGTAGGTTAGAGAGGTGGGCCAAAGGAAAGGGAGGTTTAATTTTAATATAAAACTAAAACATTTGAACCCTAGTTTTTAAAACTAAATACCTTAAAATTGCAATTTAAGGAGTGTGGTCATAAAGTTAAATTATAATCTCTTTTTGAATAAAGAAATCTCAATTAAGAGATTCTTAACCAAGAAATAATAAGATGGTAGAAAACTAGGATTGAGTATGCTTTTCAACACAAGTGATATTATTTCACCATCTTAATTATTTGAAGAACTATTGATAAATTTTTACAACTTACAATGTATAAGGTAATTGGTAATAGGTCTTGAATGGATTCAAACTATCTTTTGAGAGTAAATGCATATTGAAAACAATTCAGTGAGAAATATGATACATTTTTTGTTTAACATGATATATTTTTTGTTTAATATATTAGGGTAGAAATAAAAAGGGGTAAATAAAAGTGTCATGGAAAAATGAGTAACCAAGGTACATGGAAAAAATAGGGGTGTTTTCATTTAAATAATATAATCGGAGGGGGTTATTATAAATTGAATAATTAGAGGTAAAAACTAGAATTAAGGGTATTCTTTAATACCCTTCAAATGAACGTGTTATACCATACTTTTACTAAGTGAAGCCCCGTGAATATACCCAAATACACCTTGATAAATTATCAATAAAGGTAAGTGCATACTTAGCTTTATTGAAAAAGGGGGTAGGAAAAACCATCAACTCACTATGCACAAGCTCAAGTGGTGAAGAAGATCTCTTGGACACATTCTAAGGAAGTGGATTTTGGTGTTGTTTCCTAATGCATAGATAAGGTAAACTCCCTCATGATAAGAAACATTAGGAAGACCATCAACCATACCATGAGTTCTCAACTCCTTCAAATATTTGTAATTGAGATGTCCAAATATTTCATGCAAAATCTTACTCTTTGAATCTGCATGAGAAACTAATCATGTCCCTATAGAGGAAGTGTCATCAAAACCCTCAAAGTTATATATTATAGAACTATGATCAACAATACCTTAGGCAACATGTGAATGATGCTCCAACAAAGTTCGTACTTCTTCCCCATGTGGTTTAAAAGTCACTTTTTTTCCTTGACCAGAATGACAAATTTGATATACGTAAAGAAAATTTGTAGTGGTGTTAGGAACATATATTTTATCTTGATACTACCATAATCAAGGTGTTTGTCACCTTTTCCTTTAACAAAAAGAAAGTAATAATCTCCAACCTCAATTTTGGAAGTATAACTCAAACCTAGAGATATAAAAGACTCCTTGGAAAAATTCATGTGATGAGAAGCACCAGAATATATAACCCAACTATCTACATGTGGTGACTGATATCTCCCAACAAAATTAAGTTATTTTCCATTCTTATCGAAGGAGGTGGAGAGGAGATACAATTTGTGTGTTTCTTTACTGCATCCTCTAAGGATTGCATTCACTTATAACACCTATGTTCTTCATGACCGATACCCCCACAAAAAGAGCATGCAAGGCTAAACTTATTCTTGGATTTAGAAGACTCCTTGGGTTTAGAATTGTTTTCTTTTAGTTTTGGAGAACTTTGAGATGGAAAAGGGGTGGATTTGGTTTTACTTTTTGGTTTTCCCTTTCCCTTAGGATTAAATACAAATAATTCCTTTTGAGAGGTGGAAGACTCAAGGTTAGGCAATTTAACACCCGTTAAAACTCCCACTTGAGATCCAAGAACAACCTAGGTTAGTTAGAAAAATATGGAATAATTTTTTTAAGTGCAAGCCCTGATGCAGAATTAGAAACTATACTTATCACAACAAGTTCCAAAGAAAAATAAATTTAATAGATAAAATGTTTCCTTTTTGAACAAGTAATAAAATCACACCTAGCTAAAATCTCCTTAGGTATCAATCTAATCATTAATTAAATTAACACTACATTTAAATATTCCTTTAAAACACTTTTAGGGAGTTAGAAGAGTCAAAACAATTAAATACCCAAGGTATTTAATTCCACAAGGGTTAAACAATTAACAAGGTCCAATTATAAGGGGTAAAACATCCATCCAAAATTAAAAGGTTAAATTCTCACTAACCCACTCTCAAACTTACTCAAAAGACTCAACTTTATTTTTCTCATATTAAATTTACTTAAAACTTCCTAAAAACATTTCCATTAGATAGGAAATTTTCTCACCTTTCCATTGATATAAAGAAGTCCTCCTAACTCCTCATATTTCTCAAGTTATGGGCCGGCGGGCCTTGGGGTGAAAATTTTCCCATTTGGCGGGCTGTGCCTTGGGAGAAAATTCTCCCATTTGGCGGGCTGTGGGCTTTAAGGAGAGAATTTTCCCTTTTGGTGGGCTGTGGGCCTTGGGAAGAAAATTTTCCCAAACAGCGGGCCGGTGGGCTTCGGGAAGGAAATTTTCCCAAAGGGTGGGCCTGCGGGCCACCGGAGGAACTTAAGATTTTAAGCCCTCTTTTCCTCTTGAAAAAGTGTAAGGTTTCAAATTTACCCGTGCCTCCATCCGAACCCGGATGGCCACGTCTCGATCTAACAAGTGTCTCACGGAAAAGTGGACCTTCGGGAAACTTTAAATATTAAGATTTTTGAAGAAAAAGTTTAAGGATTTAAAACGCTCCACGCCTCCGCTAACGCCAAAAGAGCCACATGTCAAACTCTCACCGGCGGATTACAGGTCGGTGGGTCGGCGCGTGACTTAGAAAATTTGGATTTTTAAAGAAAAAGGGTTTAGGGGTTTAAAACGCTCCACGTCTCCACCGAAACCTAAAAGGCCATGTGTCCACCAACTATTGGTTGTGGGTGGCGGGCGGCAGAGATACTTTAAAATTTTCACCCAAAATTTTTAAAAACATTAAGGTTGAAAAATCAACCGCTTCCGTCATCGCCTCCTGAAGCCACGTGTCACCCACCATTTCTGTGAGGTGGTGGGGAGGCGGAGAAAATTAAGAAAAATTTCAAAAGAACTTTTGAAGTGCTAAGTTTTAAGGCACCGCTTCCTCCTCCAATGCCTTGAAAGCCATGTGGCGTGATCATCATTGGCTGCGGGCCGTGGGGTTGTGGAGAAAACTTAGACATTTTTCCAAATAAAAAAAAATTGAACTTAGATTTTTTGAAGCCAGAATGAAGTGAAAACTTTAGAAGGCCATAACTTTTGATTGGGAGCTTGGTTTTTGAAAAAAGACTTTTGGAAAGGTCTCGCGTTCTCATCTTTGCATTCATGAGCTTAATATTTTGATTTTGATAAAGTTTTAAGGGTCAATTTTGAGAAAACGTCTTTCTAGATTTTAAAATGAAAACTGGGCTTTTTAACTTATGAATTTTGTTCCAATCCACCATGAATTCTTTCTCAACATGCCAAACTGACATGGAGGATTGCAATTGGAAGAATTTATGATAGATTGTAAGAGTTAATTTGTTTGATTGATTAGCAATACAAATTTACCAATTTTTTTATACATCAAGGTGTCTACAATTTTGTCTTTGCCTTATTTGAAAGGTTCTATAAAAACTTCCTAAGTATTTTAGTTGGTTTGTGGTAATTTTGATCTAATAAGTCCAATTGGATATTTAATTTTTCCTTTCAAAGTTGCAGGTTCATTTTGTTTAACATTTTTCAACATGAAAATTATCTAATGAGATCTCAAATTCGAATAGATTTATTTCACTTGCCATACTATAGAACATTGAATTCATTCCATGCTAGTTTAAAATAGTTATCTTTCCTTCATCAAAAGTAGAATCCAAGAATGCATTTCTTTTTTTTTTTTTTTTAAACATACATTTCAACAAGGTAGAGAAATGTATTTCTTCATGTGTATTCACTTTTCAACTTTCCAAACAGATATTTCAAAATACATTCAACAATCAGATTTCAATACCTAATAATGCCATTTGAGAAAAGTAATACAATATTTTATTGATTCAAAAAGATATCTTTACAACTTCTTTCTTTCATTCCTCGAATACAACATACAGACTACAATTTCTTTCACATTCTTTCAAAAATAGAAAACAAAGTATATTTCTTTCATATTTCGAATTACACTTTCATAGCCAATATAGAACATCTTTCCATCACAAAATGTATTACATTTTCATCCACTTCAAGTGGGAAAAAGGTTTACAAAATAATTTTTCACAAGGGACTGTCAAAACTTTGTCTTCTTCCTCAATTTCTAGAATAACAACATGAAGTCCCTCCATTTTCTTTAATTTAATTTGATCACAATAGTATAGGGGGAAAGGCAATGCTCTCATCCTAACCAAGACATCCAATGAAGAGGAGAAGCCATCCTTCTTCATTGGCCTCCAAACCCCAACCATAATTCAATAAGAGATGTGTTTTCAACTCATGACAACAATAGGTTTCCACAAACACATGCAAATTCCACATTTAAAACATAGTCCAAAATAGAATGCAGTTTGGAATCACATGAAACACAATAAAAAAACTCAAGCTTCATCATCCAAGCCAAAGGAGCAAGAAAATATGGGGGATGTTGCTTATGCCTCTAAAAGGGGAAATGTGTATCACCACTTGATTTCAAACTCCAAAATATAGTATATCAAAACCCTGACATTCCTTATACCTCCCCAAGTACCCCTTATTCCTCACATTTCCTTTTACCTCCCCAACCTCTTATGGAACCCCATAACGAGTAAAGAAATGTAAGCTATTTCTTTGTAAGGTGGAACCCAAATCCCAACTCCCTCCACACTTATACCTCCCCAAAATCACTTATGCCTCCCACAAAATAAACCCCATAGTCTTCTCCTACACCATTCCTAGGCCATCTACCCAACATCCCACAAACATGCCAAAACATTCACAACAAAACAACATTTGCATAACAAAAGAGAGCATTTCAAGAGCCAAGCTCCTACCTCTCCATGATGGAGTTGTTCCAAGTTCCAAAAAACATTGTTTCCAATGCAAGCAATCCAAAAATCAACTAAGCACAAGTATTCAACAATCTTTCGAACCACTCCCAAAGCAAGAGCTCCAAAACAACCAAAGAATTTTCCCAAGATCAAGTATGCAAAAGTGAAGCAACCCAAAACAAGACAAGGAATTCGAATTTTATAGAAGAGGGAAGAGAAGAGGATGAGGTGGATCCATGTAGGATGCCACATCACACATCCTCAACTCCAACACAAAAGTCAACTTCATTCTCCAATGCACAATAAAGAGGTGGGTGAATAATATGACAATTTTACTTACACACTTAAATCCAACCCACACCCCAAAGGACTGAAATTAAACCATGTAAGGAAAGTGCAATTAAAACTTACAATTTGTTTTCCCAAAATGCATTATAAAGTTCTAATTTTAACTTCCAAACCACAGGTATGGTTGGTAAATGAAATTATGAGGTATGGGACAAGTTTAACTTGTCCCACAAGCCTCCAATATCAGCCTCCAAAGACAAATTCGAATTTCAAAGTGGATGAAGTGTTTCATACTCCAAAATCTAACTTACATAACTCTTACACATTCTTACAACACTTAAACCAAGAGCCAACAACTCTATTAATTATATTCTTATGACATATTTTAATTAATTAACTTAACAACATGATTACTCACAATAATTTATACAATATTTAATAATTAAAGAAAGGGGTAAATGCACCACAAAATAAACACATGCAAACAATAACAAAGGGACCAAATAAAAAATACATAAAACCCCTTGGTCACATTCAAAGGTAATCCCCCCCATGGGAATCCCTAACAAAATACAACACACACACAAACACTACATGTTGTCATGGTGACCTTGTTGAATTCATCTAGAATTCCAATGTGGTTGGTCTCCAATCCCCGATGTTTGTTGTGATATTTTAACCTGTAAAACACAAATACATCCTTCAGCCTCATGGCCACATCAGAACATCCAATATAATATAATTATAATTCTAACATCATATATATATATATATATATATATATATATATCACAACAACATCATATCAATCAACAATATCATTTACAATTTTTATCAAGCAATTATATCATCATCAATTAAATTCCATTTCTAGATCTACTCACAATATCCAAATATCACATGTCCAAACAACATCCATAATATATCCATGTCAAACAATATATCATCATCCACATGTGCAATGTCTCTAATAATCATCATGCATCATAACTGAATCAAGATCAACAATAATCCATGGTCTAACATCTAACATCATACTAAATCAAAACCATAATAATGTCCATAATATAATCAGCAGTATCAAGATCAGTATCCAAAGGTGTCAAAGGAAGTGGGCACTACATCCCCCTCCCCTTAGACTCAACTTCCTCTTGGAATTACGGGAAAAATGTGGAAACTGAACTCGTAATAATGTAGCATCCTCCCATGTAGCCGCAGTCTCATCATATTTGTCCCACTGCACCCAGACCTGATCAATCTCTCTACCTCGAAGGCCCAGGGTCCTACGATCTATAATGTGAATGGGCTCCACCATCACCTTCCCCTGATCCTGCACCTGCAATGAGGTCCAATCCATCACATGAGAAGGATCTGTAATATATCTCCTAAGAATGAAACATGAAACACATCATGTACGTGAGACAAGCTAGGTGGCAACGTTAGACGGTAAGCCAAAGGGCCGATATGCTCCAAGATCTCAAAAGGACTAATGAATCTAGGAGATAACTTAGAACCTTTTCCATAATAGATAGGGATCTTATGTGGCCTGAAACGAAGGAACACCTTCATGCCCACTTCAAAACTACGGTTGGTCCTATGCTAATCTCATGCGTAATTCTTCGTCTATCATGTGCCTCCCGTAGTCTCTGCCCGATCATCACCACCGCTACTCCATGTCCGTAGAAGGGCTGGTCCAAGAGATACCCTATCGTCCAACTCCGTCCCCAGCCTAAGAGGTGTCCCGCACTCTCTACCATAGAAAGCTTTGAAAAGGAGCCATGCTTATAGAACTCGGAAACTATTCTTGTATGAAAACTCCACCAAGTATGTGTACTCATCCCATCTCACCTAATGGTCCATCGTATACATCTCAAGCATGTCCTCAAGAATCTGATTCACCCACTCGGTCTTTCCATCTGTCTTGGGGTAATAAGTCATCTGCTAAAATTAATTCTCATCCCAAGGGCATGTTGCATGGTAGTCTAGAAATGGGAAGTATACAAAGGATTGCGGTCACAAATAATCTTCTGTGGAATCTCGTGTAACCTAAAAATCTCATCCAAATATACCCGTGCCACTGCACTAGCTGTATAAGTGGTCTTCACCAGAGAAAAGTGAGCCAATTTTTCAATTTATCAACTATGACCATGATGGTGTCGTGGTGATATCTCGACATATGTAGTCCAACGATAAATTCCATGGAAATGGTGTCCCACTTCCACTCCGGTATAGCATGAGGAAAGAGAAGGCCAGCTGGATGCTAATGTTCAGCCTTCACTTTCTGGAACTCTAAATAGCGTGACAAAAACTAAGCCACATCTCTGCAAAGTCCTCTCCAGTGATACAACTATCTCAAGGTAGCATGCATCTTCTTCACCCTAGGATGGGTTGAATAGGGTGCACGATGTGCCTCTGTCAAGATGTCCTGCCTCAAGCCTTCATATATGGGAACCTAAATCTGACCTCTATGCCTGAGAATGCCATCTGACTCTAGTGAGAAACCATCAAACTTCCCCTCAAGGGGTCTCTGGGACTTGATCTCTGCTCTCACTGCAATGTAGAAACTTTCAAGAGGAAGTTGCTGAAGAATCCTGCTCCATAAATCTGTTCCCACTGAAGTGGCCATAACCAAATGTCTCCATCTGCTCAGAGCATCTACAACCACATTCTCCTTCCCCTTCACATTCTCTATCTCCATGTCATACTCATAAAGAAACTCCATCCAACACCGCTGATGAGCATTGAGATTGGGCTGCGTGAAGAGGTGGCGAAGACTCAAGTGATTTGTCCTGAGTGTGAATCTTCTACCAAGAAGAAAGTTCCTCCATCGAACCAAGGCATGCACAACTGCCACAAGCTCAAGATCATGAGTCGGATAGTTAAGCTCATAATCTTTGAGTTTTCGAGACTCAAAAGCCACTACTCTGCCCTCATGCATCATCACACCTCCAAGGCCTACTAAAGAAGAATCCGTGCATACAAAGAACTCACCATGTGGATCCGACACTGCAAGAATAGGTGCTGAAGTGAGACATTCCTTTAGTGTCCTCAAGACCTACTCACATCTGTCTAACCAAACAAACTTCTTCCCTTTCCGCTAAAGGGAAGTGATGGGGTGCGTAATCTGAGAGAAGTCCCAACGAATCTCCCGTAGTAACTCCGCTAAACCCATGAAGCTACGCACCTCTGTCAAAGTAGTGGGTGTTGGCCAATACATAATGGCTCTAATCTTGGAAGGATCTACTGCGATACCTTCCCTAGAAATGATATGACCCAAGTATTGTACCTCTGACTAAAATAAAGCACACTTCTCAAGGTTCCCGTAAAGTTGCTGCTCATGAAGACACTGAAGAACCTAGCGAAGGTGCCCCTCATGCTCCTCACATGTACGTGAGTAAATCAAAATGTCATCAAGGAAGATGAGCACGAAGCGATCTAAGAAGGTCTTGAATACCCCATTCATAAAACTCATAAACACTACGAGGGCATTAGTCAAACCAAAAGGCACCACTGTGAACTCATAGTGCCCATATCTCATACGAAAAGTGGTCTTATGAATATCCGCTTCCGTAATCCTCGATGATGATAGTATGACTTAAGATCAATCTTCAAGAAAATGGTGGCTCCCTTCATCTGATCAAACAAATCATTTATGTGTGGAAGGGGATAACGATTCTTGATCGTTACTTTATTCATCTGGTAATCAATACACAACCGCAAGGATCCATCCTTCTTCTTCACAAAAATCACCGGTGCACCCCAAGGGGATACACTAGGACAGATAAGGCCTTTCTCCAGAGGCCCTCCAGGCAGAACAGAGCTCGCAGAGCTCGGGGTGGTCATCCCGATAAGGTGCTTTCGAGATAGGCTTTTCTCCGGACAAGATCTATATGAAAATCAATCTCACGAAGGGTGGTAACCCTGGTAGCTCCCCTAGAAAGACATCTGCAAACTCTCTCAAAATGGGATGGTCATCTAGCGATGGTCCACTAGACCCATCCTCCGATCGGTCGATCAGAATCGCATACATCCGACAACCCCGTCACACACACCGCTTTAGCTGCATAGCGGATATGGTGCGAATGGAAACGGGTCTCTCGACTCTGAAATCACCGACTCCACTCCAAGATCATCTCGCACGAGCTATAGTCTTATGGTAAAAATTCATCTTGGCCCCGTGTGCGAGATAACCAATCCATACCTAGGATGAATCCATAAGAACCCAACAGAAGGATACGAAGATCTGAGGTAGTGATGAAAGGTCCCAAATCCACTACACACTCCTTAACTAAGGAGTCTACAGAGATCTTGGCTCCCAAATCCATCTTAACATCCCAAAAATTACCCCGCCTAACTACCACCAGCTCTGCTTTCACTCTACTAAAGATGGTGTGATAAAAGAATCAGAAGAACCAGAATCAAACAATATGGAGGTAGGAATGCCACCAATGCTACCTGTAGTCTCAATAACTGTGCTCTGGTGCTCGGCCTGATGGTTCTCAACCACTACATAAATCCTATGAATGCGCCCCATGTCTCCAACAGTAGGCTCAAAGATCTTGTCTTACCCTTTTTATTAGGGTTCATGGGGGCATCTCTCCAAAAATGTCCAGTAACACCACAACCAAAAAACCGCTTTGATCCTCTCCCCTATGTGTAGTGGGTCCGGTGGTACTCTCGAAGTCTATGGTGTGGATCACGATGATCCACATGTGGTTTGTTACGCTCTCTACTAGCAAGCTCCTACCGAATGAGCTCTAGGACCACCTGTGTCCTAATGGGACCCCTAGGAGAAGGTCCCATACTCCGACCACTTTGTGCATCAAACCTCTGTGGAGGTCTATAAGGTGGGTGGGACTCATACTTATCTACTCTTGTTGTGGTCTAAAGATGACTGTGCTAAACCCTTTTCACCACAAGGAGGAGGTACTCGACCTCCTCGATTTGTTGTCCTACATCTGATATATGCGGTTTGACTCGGTCTCTAGCGTCTTTGGTATTTTCGTGAGTCTCCTCTGCTATGTAGGCCTTCTCAATGGCCTCGACAAGTGTCTGTGGATAATGGATCCACACTGCTTGCACCTCTAATGTCTAGATTGGGCTCCCATGAACCTGTCGATCCATACCTTCTCATCTGCATGTACTCGGCATACCGGAGTAGATCCGAAATCTACTATCATACTCAACCACTTTGTAAGATATACCTTCCGGAGATCATGAAAATCATCGATCCTCTATTGTATGATTCTCCATGATAAATATCTGCTCTCTGAAACACTCCTCAAAGAGCTCCTGGTGACTGTCTTAGAATCAACATGGAGCTTCTTCTCCTCTCTGTCCTCCACTATACTCTTGCTCCATCCCTCGGTAGATGGATAAAAACATGAGTTTTCGTGTTGCTTTAGAACAAGGACATAGCTTGAAGCAATCAAGCTGCTCAAGCTAACTAACCAGAGCCTCTGCCTAAAATCCACATGTGTCACCGGAGTAATGGGATGGCCATAGCTTCGTGGGATCTCCCTACTCTCTAACTGGCTTAAAAGGTTCAACTTGATTTTTCTCAAAATTAACACATTCAAAACTTCCCTAAATCATTCTCATTAGATAGGAAATTTCCTCACCTTTCCAATGATATAAAGAAGTCCTCCTAACTCCTCATATTTCTCAAGTTATGGGCCGCAGACCTTGGGAGGAAAATTTTCCGAAGGGCAAGCTCAAGCGGGCCTAGGGAAGAAAATTTTCCCATGCGTGGGCCGGCGGAGTAGGGAAGAGTTTTGGCGCATTTTCCTTTCTTTAGGGAAAAAGCACGATTTTCCTCCACACGCCCGTGAGCCCGAAGAGGACACGTGTTGGCTTTTGAAAGCTCTAGCGGAAAGTCAGGCCGTCAGAGAATTTTAAGACATTAAGTATTTTGACCAAAAAGTGCTAAGGGATCAAAATGATCTGCGCCTCCGCCGACGCCCAAGGCACCATGTGTCGAGCTCGAATGGTTGCGGGAAAAATGGACTTGTGGGGAAACTTTAGAATTTTTTCCAAAGAAAGGTTTAAAGTTTTAAAGTCAATAAAATCTCCGCTCCTCTGTCGTTGCCTGGTGAAGCCACGTGTCATCCATTCATTGGTCATGGTTGCAAGAAGAGATTTAGAAAATTTTCCCAAAAATTTTCCAAAACGTAAAAAGGCAAAAAGGAACCCACTCCTCTACTGATGCCTCGTGATGCCACATGGTAGCACCTTGATTGGCTCTCTTGGCCGGCGGGGAGGTGGAGGAAACTTGAAAATTTTTCCCAAAACATTTCCGAAAATGCAAAAGGCAAAAAGGAACCCGCTCCTCCTTTGACGCCTCGTGATGCCACATGGTAGTGCTCGATTGGATGCAAGCCGGCGGGAGGCGGAGGAAAATTGGAAATTTTTCCCAAATTTTTTTAAAAGGTTAAGTTTGATTTTACAGTTTGGGCCCGCGAAAGACAAAAAGGAAAAAGAGGGCGGCGAGTGCAGGGGGAAATTTTTTCCAAAATTTCTTTTTCGGACTTAGGTGATTTTGACAAAAAGTAAGGTCTGCGGTTTAGTAGAGTGGTGGGGGAATTCATTCCTTTGGATTTTTTGTCCAAAAAGTGCTAAGGGAAAATTCAGGCCCGCGCGTCCACCAAGAAAAAATTTCCCCAAAAACAATTTTGACAGTTACATTTATTTTTGACGCCAAATGAAGGAAAACTTCAAAAGGTCATAACTTTTGATTGAGAGATCGCTTTGGGAAAAACGAGGACTTTCTGGATATCTATCAACATCCTCTTCACACAAGAAACATTAAGTTTTAATTCTAATAAAGTTTAAGGGTTCAATTTCGTGAAAGAGTTCTCGTGGAGGCTTTACGGTGCAAACTGGTAAATTTTTACCTATAAGGTTTGTTCAATTTGGTCTTCTACTCTCTCAACATGTCAAATAGACATGGGGAGTTGTTCTTAGATGGAATTAAGAAGGGTTTCAAGATTCAATTGGTTTTATTGAGTTGTAAAATGAAATTTTACATCTCTTGATAACAAAGCGGTGAAGAACAGTTTGAACTTGATTACATGCAAGCTTTGAAAGATTTGTTTTAAGTGTTTTGTCTAATTTAATTCCTTTAGGTCACACTACTTCAATTTAATCATTTAATTTATTATTTCATTGTTTCAGGTTTGAATCGTGAATTTTGGGTAAAGTATTTGCCAAAGGGAAAAACAAAACAGAGATCAAGTTTGGAAGGGTCTATTTATCATTTTTCATCATCCAAGTATGGAAATTCCTTCCAATTCAAATCTAATACATTTAGTTGATGCAATTCAAACTATTCCAAAACCAAAATGCAATTTGATTTCCAATTTATATACATTTCAAAAGACAGAGTTCTATATTTTCCTAACATGCATTTCTTCCTTTCAAACAGAGATTTCAAATCACAATTAGATGTTCAAATTTAAAACAACAATGAAAATTGAGAAAGGTATTGCAATCCTTTATTGATTTCAAAAGACAACTTTACAGACTTTTCTTTCATTCCTCGAATACAATTTCTTTCACATTCTTTCAAAACAAAATAGAGTTTATCTCTTTTCCATTTCACTTTACAACTTTCATAATCAACACAACATATTTCTATTGCAAAACATTTACAAGTTCATCCACTTCAAGTGGGAAAGGTTACAATAAAATTTATCTCAACAAGGGACTGTCCAACTGTCTTTCTCCTTGCTCCAAAACAACAACATGTAGATTTCTCCTTCTTCCAATTTGATCACAACAAGAGTAGGGGAAAGGAAACGCTCTCCACCCAACCAAGAAATCCAATGAAAAGGGATAAGCCATCCTTCTTCATTGGCCCTCGAGCCCCAACCATAATGCAATAAAGATGTGATTCAACTCATGGCAACAAAGGCTTCCACAACACACACAAGCAACATTTTGTTTCACATATAAAACACATCCAAGCAGAATGTAGTTTGCAACTACATTAAATACATCACAATCAAAACTAAGGCTTCATCAAGCAAGCCAAAGGAGCAAGAAACTATGGGGGATGCTTCTTATGCCTCCCAAAGGGGAAATGGGTATCACCACCTAATTTCAAACTGCCAAAATATAGTATATCAAAACCCTGACATTCCTTATGCCTCCCCCAAGTACCCCTTATTCCTCACATTTCCTTTTACCTCCCCAACCTCTTATGGCACCCCATAACGAGTAAAGAAATGCAAGCTATTTCTTTGTAAGGTGGAACCCAAATCCCAACTCCCTCCACACTTATACCTGCCCAAAATTCCTTATGCCTCCCACAAAATAAACCCCATAGTCTTCTCCTACACCATTCCTAGGCCATCTACCCAACAACCCACAAACATGCCAAAACATTCACAACAAAACAACATTTGCATAACAAAAGAGAGCATTTCAAGAGCCAAGCTCCTACCTCTCCATGATGGAGTTGTTCCAAGTTCCAAACAACAGTTGTTTCCAATGCAAGCAATCCAAAAATCAACCAAGCACAAGTATTCAGCAATCTTTCAAACCACTCCCAAAGCAAGAGCTCCAAAACAGCCAAAGAATTCACCCAAGATCAAGTATGCAAAAGTGAAGCAACCCAAAACAAGACAAGGAATTCAAATTTTATAGAAGAGGGAAGAGAAGAGGATGAGGTGGATCCATGTAGGATGCCAAATCACACATCCTTAACTCCAACACAAAAATCAACTTCATTCTCCAATGCACAATAAAGAGGTGGGTGAATAATATGACAATTTTACTTACACACTTAAATCCAACCCACACCCCAAAGAACTGAAATTAAACCATATAAGGAAAGTGCAATTAAAACTTATAATTTATCTTCCCAAAATGCATGATAAATTCTAATTTTAACTTCCAAACTATAGGTATGGTTGGTAAATGAAATTAAGAGGTATGGGACAAGTTTAACTTGTCCTACAAGCCTCCAAAATCATCCTCCAAGGACAAATTCGATTTTCAAAGAGGATGAAGTGTTTCATACTCCAAAATCTAACTTACACAACTCTTACACATTCTTACAACACTTAAACCAAGAGCCAACAACTCTATTAATTACATTCTTATGAAATGGGAAAAGCTAGAAATAAAAATTAAGCTACCATCATCAACGCCATTAGTGCATCCAAGTTTGTAGATCTCGTACCCAACATCTTGGAATTTTTGTTCGTACATGTCCACAAGCTCCTCATTTCGAATCCAGAACTCCTAATTATGAAGAGAAATGAACTAATATCAGCCCTAGAGAGCAAGATGAAAAGCTTGTCTTGGAAACATCCCTTCAATTGAGCTAATTATTGTGTGCCTACTAGGAATTTTTATAAGAAATAGGTCTATGGATGAAAAGCTAAATAAAATTTCCTTTAGATGAAGCTTGCTACTTATTTAATTTCTAAAAATTCCTAGAAGAGAATCAACAAGTTACATTCGTCTCAATGAGGATTCCATTAAACATGGATGGACAGAACATACTTTTCCACAATAAATTGGGATGAATAAAGATTGGTGTTTGTCTTCATTAACCAGCCATTCTATCTAGTGAAAACAAATATTTTACTCACTGTAATTTAGATCTCAGCCTTTTCCGTCTACATCATATTAATGGATTACCTAAAGGTATCTCATCACAGGACTAAATCTATCGGTTATCATGTACTCACTACTTCACCAATTGGCACCTCATATGAGGGTTCTGAAAAGAACATTTGGGCATTAACATCAAAATACTATCAAATATTTGGCGTATTTATATC
Source organism: Taxus wallichiana var. yunnanensis (assembly GCA_018340775.1). Classification (NCBI taxonomy): domain Eukaryota; kingdom Viridiplantae; phylum Streptophyta; class Pinopsida; order Cupressales; family Taxaceae; genus Taxus; species Taxus wallichiana. The sequence goes on along the minus strand of CM031241.1, from coordinate 218,985,336 downwards.
ACTTTCAAGATTAACGAGTAAAATGGCCTGAAACCAATGAGGATTAACGAGTAAAAGGATATTCCCTTTTATCATTTGGTGAACACTGGTGTAATAAGAACATGAATACTTAAATACAAACAAGAATTAGACAAAACAATGGCATATACAGTTTCACAGATGCCAAGATTAGTTTGAAACGAGATTACAATATAGAAGAAAATAAATAAGTAATGGACTATTAGCCTGTGACAAAAGACGGAAGATCTAAACAATCTCCCTTAGGTGCCATGACTGACCCCAAATGTGGTTTTGTGATGGGATATGGTAGATGAGATGGTAAAACATCAGTGTGGAATATACAACTGCTTCTGAATCCATTCATACTACACTCTCAAAGGAGTGTGTATCAGCCATGACATTTCTTCCTTTCTTTTCAAACTTCATACTGTTTGAGACTGGTGCCTATGTAAAAACAAAAAACTGGCAAGAAATTATCACAAGAAGATACAAATGAAAAGACCCATGCCAAAGAAGGAATGGTCATGCATCCACTCTAGATTTACTCAGTTTTGATTTGTATCCATTCTTTGTGAACTACTTCCAAAACATAATAATATGCTAGGCATACCAATTGAGGTGGTCCTCAATCAATATTATGCGACCCAGATGTGGCAAACCCATATGAACTTTGTCAAGGTCAAAAGGCATACATCCCACAGGCTACATCACGAACACAGAAGCTTGACTCTTGTGATTTGGGATGAAACCAAACAAACAATATAAATTGAAGTTGCTCTTAAAACTGATAACTCCTAGTGTTAACCAATTTCTGTTATCGGCATAGCCTATGATCTATCAACATTTTACAGAATTATTTCCCCTTTTTTCAGAGTTATGGTAAACCTCAAAAAAGCATTTCTAGGAACTTGAAAACATGGTTAATGACTATAATCAAAATTACGATCCTTCTTTTCAGAGACATACCTGCAAACATATGATGGAGGATCTTTTCACGAGCAACATATCAAGTATACTCTTGTTTCGGCTCAACCAGTATTCCCTATACCGACTTTCAAGGATTCCCTGGAAAATAAAATTCAAATGCCCAAACTTGAATCCAACAGATACAAAAACAATCATTTTTTGAAAACTACTATTTATCAAATATGCAGAGAAAGATAAGCTCGTGTCCACATAGAAAACTGCAATGTCAAGCAAGCATAGAAATGAAAATATAGTGAAGCTTATTCACATCATATAAAATTTCTCCAAGGCCTGCTAATCACGTGGGTTATATTAGAAGGGCAGCTCTTAATTGCCTCTCTTTCAACAAGAATATTAATAGTTCAATTCCGGGCCCCGTGCGGTAGAAGCTGGAAATACAAACATGGAAAGCAAATGAACACCATCTCTAACAAGCTACTCAAGAATGGCATATAGATTGGGTAATGAATAAAAATGAAAAAGGGAAACCATGTCCAGCATAAATGATTTCTCTAGCATTTTTAAGCAATGCCAATTATTTAAAGGAAATGCAAATGGATTGTTTTATCAAACACATATGTTAACCAAAATTTAAATTCATGTATAGTAATTTTTAAAAAAAGTCCTCGTCACTCATAGCATATCCTGTCCATGAACTCCGTCACAAGAAGAGTACAAAAGGGAATATTAAATGGCTAGATCAGTGGGTATAGAAGAGATCTCCTTCACACCAGAAATAAAAAATTTAAAAAAAAAAAACAGAGAGACACTATGGGAAGAGAAAATTTTAAAACGTAATGCAATCTACAATAAAGAGAAGACTCCAGATACTCCTATACTGATTTACTTATGAATTTAAGGTGGTGACGTTTAGGGATTAAATGTCATCTCATAGTGCCCACTTATTAGGCACTCAATTCAAATCATGTTTTGAGGGTGGGGGATGCACGATCCATTGAAGCAATGATTCTAATGAACCAAGGATTTCACCAAATCACGAGAGGAGTCAGCACTGTACAACCTCTACGGCATTGCCAACAACCATGTGTGCAACAAGTATAAGATAGATAAGGGAAATGCCACTCTTCCACAAAACCACAATGTATAATGATCAAGTGTGTGTATTTTCCACATCATTAGGTGAGTCATCTCACTTAGGTGAGATCGTAGGTCCATGTGTCATTTAGGGGTCATTATGAGATTCTCTTACGAGATCGTCCATGTGTCATTTAGGGGTCATTATGAGATTCTCTTACGTCATAGTGCAGTGCATCAGTGCATCATATGCATCATTGGGAGTTACACTTCTATTATGGGAATGTAACTCCCCCTCTCTACTCGAGTTGTCATGATTGCAGCACTGGGGGTTACTCAACACCTCCTATATGTACACCCCATTTGATCTATGAGATAGAGGAGAGTTTTATGGCTTAACCAGGTTCTGCCCATGTTTCAAATCTTTGCATGCACATTCGGTTGATGCTCGCTCCTCCCGAGATCTCTTCACGCTGCCATTCGCACGTCCATTGATGTGCACGTCGTCCCTCGTGATCCTCGCTTGCGGGTTTTAAACCCTCTTTCATGGTATCAGAGTGGATCTTGTGGATCCGTGCACTCATCGCGTTTTTCGTGTGCGTGTTTTTGGCTTCCAGCGTGATATTCAGATCTCTTTTAGTGGTGTGTCGTAATGGAAATTCCGACCATGCTCTTCTTCTTGCATTGATTTGGGCATTTATACCTCTTTTGGTTTTGAGTGTTCATGTGGTGTCTTTTGGTTTTCGTGGTTTTCCGGCTTTTGCATGTGGTCTTCAGAGGTGATTTGCATTTTTGGGTGTTGTTTGAGGGCTTAAAATCTGAGTTTCAGGTTTTTGGATTTGGAGGCTTGTTCTTGGTTTTGCATTGCTTTTTGCATGCATTGGGTTTTTACCTCCCGCCTTTTAGATTCTCTATTCTTCTTTTTGGAGTTCCTAACTCTTGGTTTTCTTGCACATCTTGTTCTCGGTGGACTCGTCATTTTTGGTTTTTACATTGCTTTGGCTCATGTTTGTTGGATTCTCTCAAACTCATTTTTTTGGCGTGCTCTCGATCACATTGTGACTTTGACTTTTTGTTGGCATCGAGGGTCATGTCTGTTTTTTGCCTTTACTTTCTATTTCCTCGCCTTTTTGTGAGCTGTGGTAGTTTTTGGATGTGCATCAATCATGCATTGCACATTTCTTTGCATTTTCCAATGTTTTGTTTCCTTCTTCAACTTGCTTGACCTCATGTGACATCTCAACAAAAACAACCTATCCAAGGTAGCTCAAGCTCACACTGGGCTCCATCTTCGTGCACTTTCCTCAGCTTGCGTTTTTTTTGGCGTTGCCTTCGGCATTTTCGTACCTTTGCTTCTCCTGTTCGTATTTTTGTTGGCTTCGGCTTTTCTCACTAGCACATTTTTTCAGTTGTAGACCAACGTTTGACACCTTGCTCCTCCACTCCCGCTTTTCCTGCCTTTGGACATTTTTCTGCAAAGCATTGGCACATATTACACTTAACTTTGCTCAACATTTTTGGCATTTTTAGGAGTTTTTTTCATGTTTTTGGGTCTTCACTCTTCTGCATTTCGCTCAAACGTGGTTTCTCCAACTCAACGCTCCTTGCACGTGGCGTTTCACCTGCTCTGCCATTTCTCCTCTCAACGGTCCACACACTCCTCTCTTTTGCACTTTAAAATGGATTTTGCTCACCTCTCATTTTGGCATTCAAATTTTGTAGTTGGGCCATTACCATTGACATTCAAATCAAACCAGCATTAGCAAGTTTGAAAATCTCCATGACTTGACTTCCTTTTAGACTTGTTGGGCCCCACACACTCCTTATCACCTTTTTTTAATGTTTTAGGGTGTTAAAAAAAAAACATTTCATTCATGGCATTGTAATAAATTTTAGGCTTCATTTTTGCTTGTATTATGTCCTTCCTTTGCGAGTGTCGAAGACGGAGGGCGAGGTCCGGGGTTGGCAGGAGGCTAATCCCCCTCGCAGTCAAAACAAACCCTGCTAAAATTTGATGTCATTTCCAACGAGTAGTCACACGATACCCTTTGCACCCATTTTGTGCACTTTTTTAATGTGTTTGCAGTGTTTAGTGATTTTCCATCAGTTGTGGGAATCGTTTTAATGCTATAACTTTTGACTCGTTGCTCATTTTTTAGCACTTCTTTAGTCAAAGTTGCATGATTTTCACACTTTACGTGATGGCATTGTCAATTTTTGTAAACACACTACTTTATAAAGTGCCACATTCTGGGGGGTTGATTGTACTCTTGGGCTTTCACACGCAGACGCATTATCGGCCGAGTCCGACGTCTTGCTTTTGTGCATCTTGCATTTTTCATCATGGAGAGTGCTCTTTCCAGACTTGAGCATCATAGGATCACTTTACAGCCTCCGCCACTTCTCACCGGGAGAGAGAACTATTCAGCTTGGCGTGCTTCCATGGAACGTTACTTCACCCATGAGGGTCTTTTACCCTTCTTACTTGGGCCAGTTCCTACACCCACTGATCATCATCATCTAGAGGACTTCCTCGACACTTGTGACCATGTCTTTGGTCACATGATGATGCATGTCTCTCGTTCTCTCTGGTTTCACGTGGCAGACTCAGATCCACCTCACCATGTCTGAGCATTCTTCAGTCCTTCTATGGAGACCCTTCACATACTGCCGCCATTGTTGCTTGATTCGATTGATTATCTCCTCCATTTCTTCATGTGATGATAGTTCCACTTGACACATAGACTCACTTGGTTCTACTTCTGATGATGAGGATTGTGCACCAATTATGATGTCGAGAGTACTACAGAGGACTCTTCTCCTCTTTCTCTCACTATTCTAGACATTGTTGTCACCCCCCACATCTCATCAGATATCGAGCAGTCTCCTACTTAGTCTCACATAGTCATCACACCCACCTCCTTTCCACTTCCAGTGTGCGAGGCCCCTTTCACTCCTCTACCTTCATTGGATGACTCATACCTATCGACATCGCTCTTCTGTTTGTTGAGCCCCCTCATTGGGATGAGTATCTGCCTGACCTTAGTCATCTTTTCACAGAGTCTACTTGTGATGCTCTATAGGTCCCTCATCCATCTACAGGTGTTTCAGAGGAGTTCATCATCTCTGTTGTTGGGAGTGCCCCTTAGGGATCATGTCACTTCCACATTTCCAGAGACCTTCATTGATCCACCTCGATTGTGGATCCCTTTTCTGTTGTGGAGGATGTTTTGTTCCCTTCACATCACTTGGACATCCTTTCTACGGGTGTTCCTCTTTTCACTCTGACAGTTCTACGCACACGTGGCATTACCTTCGGTTCCTTGGCACTCACTCACTAGACCTATGTCACACTTTCGTGCACCAGACTCAGAGTTCTTCATGTTGCTTGCCTTTAGTTTCCTTTGTGGAGTGGGTGGACTTCCAGCACGTCATTTCTATCCTTCCTAAGGGCAGGCACATAGTTCGTTGCAGGGTGGCTCTTCTTCAGTCCAGAGGTAGAGGATCTCATCATCGACATTCTTCTTGGGAGACCTCCTAGAGCTGCAGAGTTCAGATCCATCCATGGCATCTTCTACATTCCTCTCATCTCCCTCTTCTTCTCTCTTCTTCTTCTTTCCGAGAGATTGCCTCTTTGTACATGGGTACCTTTTCAGGCTCATCTATGGTGGGACCCATATTTGGCATCTTTCTTAGATTAGAGAGTGTTTTTTCTCTTGTGGTGGATGTTTTTCCCACTAGGTTTTCCTTCACTGCTTGGGACCTTTTTCTTGTGCATGGGTACCTCATCAGGCTTTGTGTGGGACCCATTTCTCATTTCTGACTTGCCGCCTCATCCTAAGTTATGATGAAGGGGGTGTTGGTGTGTGTATTTTCCACATCATTAGGTGAGTCATCTCACTTAGGTGAGATCGTAGGTCCATGTGTCATTTAGGGGTCATTATGAGATTCTCTTACGCGCGTCATGCGTTATGCACGTCGGTCGTCGGCATGTCATGTCAGTACATCATATGCGTCATTGGGAGTTACACTTCTATTATGGGAATGTAACTCCCCCTCTCTACTCAAGTTTTCATGATTGCAGCACTGGGGGTTACTCAACACCTCCTATATGTACACCCTTTGATCTATGAGATAGAGGAGAGTTTTATGGCTTAACCAGGTTCTTCCCGTGTTTCAAATCTTTGCATGCACATTCGGTTGATGCTCGCTCCTCCCGAGATCTCTTCATGTCATTTGCACGCGTCTGTTGTCCACGTGCGTCCCTCGTGATCCTCGCTTGTGGGTTTTAAACCCTCTTTCAAGTGAAATTTTTCTCAAGGGCGGTCCTGCATGGGCCGTGGAAATAAATTTCTCCTGGAGAAGAATGTGGAATGGCGTGAGTGGGGAAGAAAACTTTTCCCAAAATGCAGGCCGACGAAGCATGGAAGGAACCTAGTGCTTTTTACCTTTTGGACAAAAAGCGTAGTTTACCTCCGCACGCCCATGAGCCCGTGGTGGGCTTCACTCAAAAGAAGACATTCAAACCCTAGGGTCTGCAAGGGACACATGTCCAAAAATTTCTAATAAAAGGGAAGGCAGGTCGTCGAAGGAATTTAAGATCTTTAGATTTTTTTTTTTAAAAGAGCGTTAAGGGATTAAAAAGATATGCACCTTCGGTCCAAATGCGATGCCCGGTGACGCCATGTGTCAATCCCAAGGGACGAGTGGGAAAAATGGACCGGTAGGGAAAATTAGAAAATTTAGACTTTTTGGATGAAAAACGATAAGGGTTAAAATACTTTGTGCCTCCACCGACGCCTCGTGAAGCCACGTGTCAGACAACCATTGGTCATGGGTCGACCGACCAGGTTAGGGAAACTTAAAACTTTTTGCCCATTCTTTTTTTAAGCATTAAGGTTAAAATGAAATCATGCCTTCACTAACACCTAGCATAGCCACATGTTAGATCCACATTGGCTGCGAGGTGGCGGGTCATGGAGGAAACTAGGAATTTTCACAAAATTTAACAAAAGGTTAACTTTGAAAGCGCGGGCCCGCATGCCCGCAGAAATGCTTATCCAAAATGAAGGGGAGGTAATGCGGGGCCGTGAACAAAATATAATTTTTGCCAAAAATTTTAAAAAGGTTAAGTTAAGAGTTGTGTGCCCATGCGCCCGCTAAAAGCTTTTCAAAGCAAAGGGGCGGGGCATAGGGAAAATTTCTCCAAAATTCTTTTCGAACTTAGATTATTTTTAGACAAAAAATGAAGGTTTCGGTTTATCGGAGTGGCGGAGAACTTCATGCCTTTAGCCTTTTTAGTAAAAATCACAAAAAGAAATATTTAGCCCACAAGTCCGCTTAGCGAATATTTTTGAAGCCGGGATGAAGTGACAACTTTATAAGGCCATAACTTTTGATTGGGAACTTGGTTTTTCAAAAATGATAACTTTTTGGAAAGGTCTTGTTGTCCTCTTTGTATTGCGAGCTTAAAATTTTGATTTTTATAAAGTTTGAAGGATCAATTTTACAAAAACTTCCTTCTGACATTTAAAAAGTGAACTGGTCTTTTTAACATATAAATTTTGTTCCAATCCGCCATGAATTCTTTCTCAACATGCCAAATAGACATGGAGGATTTCACTTGGAAGAGTTTAGGATGGATTGCAAGGGTTAAGTTGTTTGATTGATTATCATTTTGAAAATTTCTCAAATTGACAACGACGACAAAGAAACTGTTTGAGTCCGATTTTGAAAAATTATATGAAAATTTCTTAAGTATTTCAGTTTGTTTGGGGTCGTTTTGATCTTTCTTAGATTTTATTAATGTTTCAAATGTCTTTCATAGTTTTTAGGGTAGTTCTCGACATTTTCTGATTAATATTTTTTGGTTTTATAAAACATCTAACAGAGATCAGATTCGAATAGATCTTCTTTTATTTATCATGCCATAAAAACATTTGAATACATTCCATGCTAGTTTAAAATATTTAACTTTCCTTCAATCAAATGTAGAACAAGAATGCAATTTCAATTTCTTTTCAAACACGTACTTTTCAAAACACAGAGGATGTAATAATTCTGAATACATTTTCCAAATTGAACAGAGTTGCACAACAATTTCAAAGCAGATTTCAAACAATAATAACTTCATTTTGTAAAGGTAAAACAACATCTATTCATTTGCAATGATTTATTTTTACAATGATCAAATACAACTTACAAGGATATAAATATTTCTCTTTACATTCCTTTTCACAATACAAAATACAGAGTATATCTCTTTCACATTCAAATGGAATTTCATTTCCAAAATAGAGTAACTCTTCAGCACAAAATATATTACATTGTCATCCACTTGAAGTGGGAAAAAGGTTTACAAAAGAAGTCACACAAAGGACTGCCAAATTTTGTCTTCTTTCTCAACTCCAGAACAACAACAAGAAGATCCACCATTTCCAATTTGATCACAACAAAAGTAGGGGAAAGGAAATTCTCTCCACCCAACCAAGACATCCAATGAAAAGGAGAAGTCGCCCTCTTCATTGGCCCCCGAGCCCCAACCACATTGCAATAAGAAATGTTTTTCAACACATGGCAACAACAAGACTCCACAAAGACAAAAACAATATTTCACCTTCAACACATAGTCCAAAACAAAACTACAGATTGCGACTACATGAAAACAACAACAATACTCAAGCTTCATCATGCAAGCCAAAGGAGCAAGAAACTATGGGGGAAGCTACTTATGCCTCCCAAAGGGGAAATGGGTATCACCACCTGAGATAAAACCACCAAAATATATCATTTCAAATGCCTCTGTCATGCTCTTATGCCTCCCCCAAGTACCCCTTATTCGTCACATTTCCTTATGCCTCCCAACTTCTTATGGAACCCCATAACGAGTAAAGAAATGCAAGCTATTTCTTTTTACAAGGTGGAACCCAAATCCCAACTCCCTCCATACTTATACCTCCCCAAACCACTTATGTCTCCCCACAAGAATTCCCCATAGTCTTCTTCTACACCATTCCTAGGCCATCTACCCAAACAACCCACAATAAACCAACACATTCAAGCATTAAACCATTCACATATGCATAAAAATTAAATAAGAGCATTTCAAGAGCCAAGCTCCTACCTCTCCATGATGGAGTTTGTTCCAAGGTTCCAAAAATAGCAAGCTTTCCAATGCAAAATAGTCCAAGATCAACAAAGCACAAGCATTCAACAATCTCCAACTTTCTCCAATTTTCAAGAGCTCAAACACCAAAAGAATTCGCCCAAAAATGAAGTAACAAAAGTGAAGTAACCCAAAAACAAGCTAAGGAATTCGAATATATAGAAGAGGGAAAATGAGGATGAGGTGGATCCATGTAGGATGCCACATCACACATCCTCAACTCCAACTCATAAGTCAACTTCAATCTCCAAGGCATAATAAATAGGTGGGTAAATAATATGACAGTTTACTTACACACTCAAATCAAGCCCACACCCCATAAGGACTGAAATTAAAAACATGTAAGGAAGTGCAATTAAAACATACAACTTGACTTACAAAAAGCATAATGAAGTTCTAAATTTAACTCCCCAACCATAGGTAAGGTTGGTATACAAATTTAAGAGGTGTGGGACAAGTTTGACTTATCCCACAAGCCTCCAAAATCAGCCTCAAAGGAAAAATTTGAATTTCAAAGAAGGTGGAGTGTTTCATACTCCAAATTTTACTTACACATCTCTTACACATTACTTACACATCACTTACAACACTTAATTCAAGAGCCAACAACTCCAATAATTACTTTCTTATGACCCATTTTAATTAATTGATTTAACAATATGATTACTCACAATTATTTACACACAATTTAATAAATAATGAAAGGGGTAAATGCACCACTAAATAAACACATACAATCATCCATAAAAGGAACCAAATAAATAATACACATAACCCTTGGTCACATTTAAAGGTGATCCCCCCATGGGAACCCCTAACAAAATCAAACACACACACAAAACAATACATGTTGTCATGGTGACCTTTGTTGAATTCATCTAGAATTCCAATGTGGTTGGTCTCCAATCCCCCCATGTTTGTTGTGATATTTTAACCTACAAAACACAAATACCTCCTTCGGCCTCATGGCCATATCAGAACATCCAAAATAACTATAAAATATTACTTCCAAAATCATCTTTATATATATGAATCACAACAACATCTAGGCAAATAACAACATCATTTACAATTTCATCAATAACCATATGATCATCAAATTACTTCAATTTTCCCTAGGTCTACTCAATATATCCAAACATCACATGTCCGAACAACATCCATAAATATAACCACGTCGAGCGAGCATATCAACATCAATATATAAAATGTCTCTAATAATCATCGTGCATCATATATGAATCAAGGTCAACAATAATCCATGATCCAACATCTAACATCATACTAAATCAAAAGTCACAACAATGTCCATAATATAGTCAGCAATATCCTGATCAATATCAAAGGGTGTCGAAGGAAATGGGCACTAGAGTTTTAAAGAGATTGTTCTCTTAAAATGGGAACTTCTTGTAACTTCCCTGTTTTATACCTTCACACACAATTGAAACCTTCAAATTCACATATCTCTTTTAACTATTGTTGTTGTACAAAAACAGAGGCTTTCCATCTTGGAACTCCTCGGTAGTACCAAGAAAGAGAGTTTCACCTACCCACTTTGGCGTTGTGACCATATGATATGATTTCATGAACAATGATCTGGAAACGTGTTTTGTATTTTTTTTTCACTTTTAAAGTTTCCAAAGATCGTGATTTTATTAACCAATTTTAAGTATTCTAAACTCCAAAAATTGATTAAATTCTTATTATTATGCATCCATAGAAGTGCGGAAAACTTGTGTAGCTAATAAATAATCGAACTAAAAACATTCGATAACAAACAAGATTGTTTACGGGGTTCGAAATTCCTACGTCCCTCGGTTCGATTGAACCGATCCATTAATAATATTGAAATGCAAGTACAATAACTCTTACAAACAACCAATAATGAATCACAACCTGAAAATGAGTTGATCAATGTCCCAAGAACTCTGAAAATAATAAACTCGAAAGCGTCCCAAGAACGATCCGTGGCTCCTACGGTTTTCACAATGTGATCTCCCTGCAATTATGTTAGAAAAACACCTAAAAATGGATATTTACAAAATTCCATGAAAAAAAAATCATATAGCTGAGATCATCTTTGAATCCTGAACATTTTTCATGTTTACACCAAGTCACAATTCGGACCCGAAGTGCATTGAAATTTGTGTTTTCCACTAGTTGTCTTGTAGATCCCTGTTAAAAACTGCATTCAAAGCTTCCAAAAACAGGTTAAAACTCAAAAAAAAAGATCAAATCTTACATCTTTGGAATCGTCTCATAATTTCCTTCATTTCATCTTTTTACTCTGAGTGCCCAATCTGAGTGCAAGGCCTTCAAAAATGGTGTTTTCAGAAACTGCCTCCTTTTGGCTTTTACACAGACCTTGAATCCCTTTGTATAAGTGGAAGCGACCCATTTTATAATGCGCCCAAGCCTCTAGGCGAGTTGGTTGGAGGATTGGATTTAGACCCATGAGGTCAGGGGATCAAATCCCAGTGGCCTCTTTTTTTGGCGGATGTGCATTTTAAATGGGATTAAATCCCAACTTAGCCGATTTGCATATGAAATGGGATTAACATCCCCATGTTAGCGGCTTAGCATTTGAAATGGGGATTAATCCCAAATAGGCGGCATTGTTTAGTGGGTAAATCCCACATTTTGTGGGTGAAAGTTTGTTTTAAGGCTTTAAATAGCCTTCCCACGCATGTGTTTGAAGTGGTCAAAGGACCACGTTGGAGCATAACCGCCCCCATTTAATTCTCCTCTCCACATGGATTTCCACGCATAGGATAAGCATGCTCCCCACCACCGCTTCACTCCTCCTCCACGTGGAAGTAGCATATGTTTGGCAGTTTAATAATACTAATGTATAAACATTAATATGTATATATGTGGTTTGGCATATATGTGTGCCATTTGGAAAGTGGACTTACCAAGATAATATAATTTCGACCCATACAATGTGGCATAGAAATAATTAACTCGGTAATCCTGTAGTCCACTTGTCGTCTCCCGATAGGAAAATTGAGTGAATTTGACATGTGGTGGCTTGTGGACCCACCACGTTGGCGATAATACCATAGTCCACACGGTGGCCGGGCTCCCCTCCGTAATAAAAGTTGAGCCTCTTGTTCCCGTGCACCATTTTTACGCTCGTCGAAGACCGATGATCGAAAACCCACAAACAACTCCATTTTTACTTTTCGCCACGTGTCGCAGTGTCATTGGTCCACCATACTTGAACCCGAACATATGAGTTCCCCGATGTTTTGTCGATTCTTATAGTTGGAGAGCTCTCGAGATGATCTTCATCAACTTTAGGGATGTTTAGGAATTTTTCATATCCCCGATCACACCTCCCACCGAGTTTTTTTCCCAATGTCCCCACAAAACATGCAATCTTTCCCATTGCATTCATTATAGGTTAAATAAATGCAAATAGTTGATTACCTAGTCACATAACTCGAGATGATCTTCTCGACTCTACACACAACTGTGAACCGTCATACCTCCAACCGTAATGCCATCACAAATAACCCACACACCCATTTAGGGATGTTTAGGTGAATATTTTGATTACAAAAGTTTCATCATGCTACCTGATCACACAACTGGAACCCCCAATGAGAAAACAAAACATGAGTATGATGAACCTATCACTCAAATTTCTTTCACTGTTTCCATTCATTTTCAAAGCTTTAAATATCAACTTGAGAACAAATCCTTATCAATCAACAGAATCACAAAATATAGCTCTAAATTTTTTTGCTTCCTAATCAACAATTTAACAGTGGTGCTATCCAAACCAATCACTTGGGTTTTTCTCGTTTGGTTGTTTTACCTTCTCGAAGTACTCAAAATGAGTTTTAGTTAGGTTTAAAGACTGTTGGTTTTACAATATTGTTCTTTTTAACAACTTTCCAATTTTGTTGTTTAGAAACAAACATACAAGACCATTCCAAAAATAACAAAATTTATAGGTTTTAGGAGTCTTATTTTAAATGCAAGAATGATTCCCGTTGAGAGGTAACATTCTTGCCATTTCTCGCCTCCTTTCCTTGTCTTCTTAATCAAATTTTTCCTTATCATTCACAAAAATGCATTAACTTTAATCAAATTTTTCCTCTTCCAAAAGACAATTGTTCCGCTCGATGCAAAGTGGGAGGAGGTGGAATCAATTTTAATTGCAATGATTGATTATTTACCTTCACAAAATGTGCAAGGGAAAGCATATTTCTGCCACAAAGCTATATTGTCTCCAACCGAAAGAGTGTATTAGAAGTTTTAGGATTTGATTTTCCCTTAGTGCTATTTTTAGTGTAAGTGGGAGGAGGTGGAATCTGATTACCTCTTTTACCTATTTTCTTACACCTTTCATTGTTCTCCTAATGGCGAAACTCAGAATTCTAGTGGTGTAGATCCTTGGTCATTGGAAGCTTGTTTTCCTTCCTTCACTTTGGAACTTTCTCAATTTCCATTTTCCCACTAGAATAGCCCAAACTGCAAAACCGAGGTTGATCCTTTACTCCATGTATTAGGTTAGCATCACCTTGTCCATTTTTACCAAGGCTGCTCTCCGTTAAATCCCATCTTAACCATTAGCTTAGACCCAATTCCCTTAGTGTGTTTTCAAACTGACCCAAAGGAATATCCGAAACTGAATGAGAGGAATAATTAAAATGTGAACAACCTTACGTGCATTCTGTCATAGTACTGCATCTGATTTGAAGGCATTTCCTCCTTCCTTCGTTCACCTTGTTGCAGCTTTTTCCAAGAGGGCATCCTTGGTTCGTATTTCTTCCTGCAACTCTTTAACAAAGCCCATCAACTTCTTGCTCTCTTCAAGCATCTTGTTGACATACTCCTCTTTCTTGGTTATAGAGGATTGTGGCTCGTATTTTAACCGCAGATTTCCTCTTCCAAGGAATAAAATTTATCTCTCAAGAAAGAGTTTTCTTCTTGGAGTTGGGTTTATGGCTTAAGCTCATCCAGTTGCTCTGCTTGGATGACTTGCCCATGATTCCTCGTTCCACAAACACAACTGTACTTCCAAAATTACACACTGCAAAATAAGATTAGCAAGCCCCAAATGTCTCACAACTTTGAAAAGTGAAATCAATATCTGAAAGCGAAGCCAAATTCCAAACACAATTAGAAGCTAATCCGGGTAATCTAACCGCTGCTCGATACCAAACTTGATCTGAAAAATGTGTTTTGTATTTTTTTCACTTTTAAAGTTTCCAAATATCATGATTTTCTTAACCAATTTTAAGTATTATAAACTCAAAATTAATTAAATTCTGATTATTATGCATCCATAGAAGTGCACGAAAACTTGTGTAGCAAATAAATAATCGTAACTAAAAACATTGTGATAACAAACAAGATTGTTTACGGGGTTCAAATTCCTACGTCCCCGAGGTTCGGGATTGAACCGATTCAGTTGAATATTGGAATTGGCTAAATCTACAACAATAATGAAATTCAAGTACAATAAATCTTACCCAAACAACTAATAATGAATCACAACCCTGTAAATGAGGCATGATTAATAGAACTCTGAAATTATGCATCATAGAAATGCGAGATAACTTGTGTAGAAATCGGGATCCCAAAACGATCCGTGACTCCTATAGTGTTTTCACAATGTGATCTCCCGCAAATGTCCGTGTTAATAAATGGAGATTTAAAAAATTCCTTGAAAAAAATCCTATATCTGAGATCATCTCTGAATTCTCGAACATTTTTCATGTTTACACCAAGTCACAATTGACTAGAAATGCATTAAAATTCGTGTTTTTCCGACTATCTGTCTTGTAGATCCTTGTTAAGATCTGCATTCAAAGCTTCCAAAAATAGGTTAAAACTCAACAAAAAGATAAAATCTTACATCTTTTGAATCGTCTCATAATTTCCTTCATTTCATATTTTTACTTTGAGTGCCCAACTCGAGTGCAAGGCCTTCAAAATGGCATATTTTCTGGGTAACCGCCTCCTTTTTGGCTTTTACACACTCAAATCCCTTTGAGCACTTGGAAGCGACCCATTTTATAATGTGCCCAAGCCTCTATTTGGTTAGGATTGGATTTAGACCCATGAAGGGGATCCCACCTCTTTTTTTTTGGCGGAGGTGCATTTTAAATGGGATTATATCATATATTTGCAGTGAGCTTTTTAGCGCTTATATAAATGGAGATTAATTCCCAAATAGGGCGGCATTGTTTAAAATCCTACATTTTGTGGGTGAGTTTGTTTAAGGCTTTAAATAGCCTTCCCATCATGTGTCGGGTATATCATCGCTTGCCCCCATTTAATTCTCCTCTCCACATGGATTTCCACGCATAGATAAGCATGTTCCCACCACCGCTATCCTCCACGAAGTAGCATATGTTTGGCGGTTTAATATACTAAGAATTAATATGTATAAATTCATATATGCTGCTATAAAGTGGACTTAAAGATAATATATTTCAAATGTGGCATTTAATCAAGACCTAGAAACCCACAAACAACTCCCTTTTAAGTTTCTTGGTCCAAATCAAGGTCCGTGATTGAACTTAATGTCGTCATGTGTCACGTTTTTTGCAATTCGTATATTAAGACACCATTTAGGGATATTTAGAAATAAAAAATGCACTTTATAGAATTCTAATAATAATTACATGAGGTTATGGCCGAGATTCTTAAAGGCTTTCGTTTATATATGGAGCAATTTTGAGCAAATCAATTTTCCCACATCAAAAATGAATCAGAATATACTGAGTTAAGCACTCGTCATTGATGCACTTGTATATGTAGGGGCCAAAATATTATGAAATCGTTTCTGATAAAACATGAACACGTCACCATATATTAAGCTACAACATGAGCTTTATAGAACTAATAATTACATGAGGTTAGGCTTAGACTTCTGCATGATGCGCTTGTATATTGGGGCCAAAATATTGAAAGTTGAACACGTCACCGAGCTCTCTGTAGAACTTGCATGGCGGTTGTCATCATCCGTAAAGCACACGGTCACAAAGCTTGTCTCTTTTGTTCTACTACTCCTGCTGGGCAATAGGCTTCTGTGGGTGATGCCCAAAATCTGATTGTGTAAGCCCCCAACATGGAACCGTCCTTCTAAATCCCTATCTCCTGTGGACACCACATCTCCTCTTGACATACCTATATTGCAATAAGACGAGGGAAATAGAAAATTCCTTCTAGACCTTACTGTAATATCATTTTTAGAACTGGTGGGGAAATCCTGTGCTTTTGAAGTCCCTGGCTCACAGAATTCTCGTAGTGGTATTCTCGTGCACTTTTTGATTCTGGGGGCCCAAGAGAGGATGTTGTTGTGTCATATGAATCCGTGGATTGCAAGCCAAGTCATGACCCGCTTTGAAATTTAGCAATAACAAAACAGTACGACTAAAAGTATAAGAGAGTGAACAAATTTGCGAAGGAAAAACACCGGACTAAAAGTAGAAGCAAGTGGATATGGATTTTATCTAATGCCCACATTCTCAATTTTGCTTTTCCTTTCTTATGAAGACCGTGGGCATTTCCATTAGAACAAAGTTCTGATATACAATTGAAGTATGGGTGCCGACCGAATATATTCTTATACTGAGCTCATTGACCAAGAAGGAGGCTAAGAAATATAGTTCTATTGCTACATACAAGTATAAATAGAATTTAAATGCATACCGCAGAAATTCAATTTAACGCAGGGGATTGAATGGAACTTGTGCTTGTGAAGTCCCTAGCTCATAGAATTTTTCGTAGTGGTATTCTCGCACTATGTGATTCTGGGGGCCAAGAGAGGATGTTGTTGTGTCATACGAATCCGTGGATTGCAAGCCAAGTCATGACCCACTTTGAAATTTAGCAATAACAAAACAAGACAACTAAAAGTAGAAGAGAGTGAAGAAATTTACCAAGGAAAAACACAGTAAAATCGAAGCAAGTGGATATGGATTTTACCTAATGCCCACATTCTCATTTTTGCTTTTGCTTCCTTATGAAGACAAGTGGGCATTTCCATTAGAACAGCAGTTCTGCTATACAATTGAAGTATGGGTACCGACCGGATATATTCTTATACAAAACCTCATTGACCAAGAACCAAAGTTGTAGAACTAGTCATAAAAAGAGGCTAAGAAATATAGTTCTATTACATACAAGTATAAATAGAATTCAAATGCATACCCGCATAATTCAATTTAAAGCATGGGATTGATTGGAACTTGGAGAGCCTCAAGAATGAAATTATAGTGTTAGTGACAAGTAGTTAAAGGTTAATGCATGCAAAATCTATAAAATAAATTTAAAAATAGTAAAGCCAAAGCAACATGAAAAACACCGCAGGACTAAAAGCGAAGCAAGTGGATATGGATGTTACCTAATGCCCATATTCTCATTTTTTATTTTCCTTCTTTATGAAGACTGTAGGAATTTCCATTGGAACAGAGTTCTACTAAACAATTGAAGTATGGGTGCTTTGACCGGATATATTCCTATGCAAAACCTCATTGACCAAGAACCGTAGTTGTAGAGAACCGGTCATAAGAGGAGGCTAAGAAATATAGTTCTACTGCTACATACAAGTATAAACAGAATTTAAATGCATACCTGTAGAATTCAATTTAACGTAGGGGATTGACTAGAACTTGGAGAGCCTGAAGAATGAAATTATAGTGTTAGTGACCAATATTTAAAGGTTAATGCATGCAAAAACTATAAAATAAAATTTAAAAATAGTAAAGCCAAAGCAACATGCAAAATCAGAAAAGCAAAATTGTTAAAAATAGCAAAAGCAAAATTGTTAAAAATAACAAAAGCAAAATTGTTAAAAATAGCAAAATCGTCATTTAAGCCATCAAATTTGACACATAGTTTGACAAATATCACAGTCCCATGAATATCCGCAAATCCTTTTCCATATAGGCGTAACTCCTTTGGCATAATAAACCAAATCATTTTTTAGAAATTAATATACCATTGTGGTAGGTTTCACAAATAGTATTTTCTTATAGTATATATAATATTTACAAACAAAAAGATCTTGGAAAAAAGTACTCACCCTTAGGTTATGATGTTTGTCAGGCTTGAACGAGAAGCATATACCCCAGACATCCTTTGAAGTCATTTCCCATCTGAAACTCATAACCAGAGCCAAGTATCCATCCATCCGAAGACGCACTTTGTCCCATTTCTTTAAGAGTTCCTTCTCTCTTATCTCCTCCACCCCATTCTTTGCTTCTTCAAACGTTGCCAAACGCCATCCATTTGGAGTGAAATAACTCCTCTCCACTTTGTGTAAAGACATGTTTACTTTTTCCACACTCACCAATGCTCTCTCAACAACAAAACCATGTATATGACCCAAAAAAATTCCACTCTCTTTTCAACATCTATATTAATGTATATAAACATCAATTAAGAGAGTGCCATAATAAATAAAATTTGGATTAAGAACACTAAAATTAACTATAGTCGGAAAATATAAGAATTGATATTATTTATTAGAATAAGTGAGAATAGCAACACGAAAATTCGTATAAAAACACATTATGCAATTTACAGCTTAAAAGAGGTCCTCTCCTCTCGTGTTTATATCAAAGACCTTACATTTTTCCACTCTCTTTTCAACATCTATATTAACGTATATAAACATCAATTAAGAGAGTGCCATGATAAATAAAATTTGGATTAAGAACATTAAATTTAACTCGTAGTCGAAAAAATATAAGAATTGATATTATTTATTAGAATGGTCGAAATAAGCAACACGAAAATTCATACAAAAACACATTATGCAATTTACAGGTTAAAAGAGGTCCCTCTCCTCTATGTTTATATCAAAGAAAAAGACATTGGAAAATATATATCCCCTTTGTCTAAATCGTTAAGAGTTTCTTCCTTTCAAAAGAGAAGCCCATTCTTTGTTATTTATCTATTAAATATACACCATTAAGAGAAATTTATAGGTTATATTTACATTAAAATGTGTAATTAAGATTAAATGAATAATTTAAGGTTTTGTTCTAGGAGTATGTGGAGTGGTACATTTTTATGATGAAGAGTTATATAAGTTTTTTTACATTCAAACTATAATTTATTTTATGAAACAAAAAAATATTACAACATAAAATAGTAATTATTATATTTTTTTATATTAAATATTTAAAATAATAAAATATTTTTTTAAAAAATAAAAATTATATGTTCATAATTCTTAAAACAACCACCAATCCAATCAAATATTATTTTAAATTATAAGAAATGATGAAATATTTATATTTGTAGCCAATGAGCATAACCTACAAACATGGAATGCGTAAAAGATACATTTAAACTTGATCAAACTTATCTCTATCTCCTTAAAAAACATATCAAACTATAGCTTTAATTGATCATAATATCTAAATGGACCAAAATACAAAGAGTTTGGATAATAAATTCAAAATAAAGAAAGGGGAGAATGTATTGAATATTTTCCAAACAAAAATTACTTCACCATCCACAACTATCTCAGTCACATTCATCACCATTAGTATCTTTTTAGATTTCTAGTAATTTTAATTGAAGATAAGAAAAAGGGTCAGCAAGTTGGTATTTATAATGATGAAGTTGTTTATCTCACAAAGAACTCACTATAGAATAAAACTCATCTAATACAAATGTTACAACAATAAAAAGAAATGAGTGTATTATAACACTTTAAGCAAATTTGGTAGAATAGTTACCCCTTGAACTAAACCAAACAAGTCATTTATTTAGTACCTAATCCATACAATAATTATTTAAAGTGTTATTATGTTTGTTCTTCAATAGAAAAATAACAATAAAGAAAAATGGTGAATGCATTAAATAAATCTACAATAACTATTAAGTTTTAATTTATAATAACTATCCATGTTTTAACTATGCCTCATGAAATTATTTTTGTACGGAATATCTTTTAATTCTACTTTAATGATATCTAAAAAATAATTGATATTTTAGGAAGAAATATTTTTAATTGTACTTATTTGAATTAGTTCAATTTTGATTATTGGTTATAGATATCTAAAAATGTCAATTTAAGTATTTATTAGAGGTTGAATTTGTTTCCTATATAGATCCTCACCATAATTTTATACAATCAAGATATTGTTAGAATATATGTTGTTATTGCTTATATTAGGATAATATTAGTTTATGGTTGGTTACAATGATCAAATTTGAAGGTCTGCTCTTAATTTCAAAGTGAAGGGTATATATATTTCTAGCCCTTCCATGATGAAAGGTTGTATAAATAATTATATGGCACTTCATCTGGCAAAACTAAAGTAATTACACACTTCTGAAGCTTGAAAAGAATTCAAGGTTGTTGAAGATGTGTTATTACAAACCATGTCAAGAATGCAAAATCCAAGCTCATATTATTTCCCATGAAATAAAAGGAACATTAAAACTATAAAAGGATGAAATAACATTTTAAAGTTCCCATGAAAATTTTAAATTCTTTAGTCAATTTCTATTGTGAGACATTTTGTGATGAATTTTAGTTATTTGTAACTTGTGCACCTATTTCATGCTATTATCAACTTGATGGAGCATCATATTTTTTTGAAAACTACCCAAAGTGCTTTTTTAATGATATTTGTTTATTTGCAAACTTTTTCATATTTTTGCTACCTAAAACACCACACTTTGAGTTTCTCTAATCACATTTGAAGAAATACAAACTTAAAAAGTTAAAGGCAAAGGCTCCTTTAATATTGTAAAATCTTTTATTTATCTTTATCTATAAGAATGATATTGTATGAATCAATAAATCTCAACCATTAACTCCTTATATAATAATAGTAAAAAAAACATTAAAAAATATCAAAGGGCTCTTGGTTCATTGGTGAATTTGAATGGCTTGGAATGAGCCCACCAAGGATCAAGTCTTTGAGTGCAAGGCCTGGAGATACCTGACCAACATGGAGAGTCAAGCGGATAGGGCCATGATCATTCCCTAGGTGACTTTGACGGATTGGATGCCCCTTAGTCGTGGCTGCTTAGCTAAAGGAACATCTTCAATATAAATGTATGCTTACTCATAAAGTGTAAATCAACTATATATGTAATCTCCAATTACCATGGGCAGAGATGCCGATATCTATGTAATCAAGGTCTTCCAAACAAAAAAACACCGAAAAAAAAGTTCATTTAGAAATTTTTGTTTTCATAACCAGCTTAGATAATGAATAAACAAACTAATATTTTTCATTTTTAAGAATCCTTTGTGAAAGAACACACAACATGTGAGAAAGGGGAAGAGAGAAAAAATTACCTAATCACAAACACTAGAGATAGCCTTTCCTCCAAAATGTTGAGTGGTCCGGAAAACAAAAGAGGTCAGCTGAAATCCGACCACCTCAAATAATCCCAAAGAAAAAAAAAAATCCCTCATTCCATAAGTCCTTATAAAACTCTTGATAAATTGTTACATGTTGTTTGTGTGAAAAGAAATCATTCAAAAATGTAGATGTGGTTTGTGAGGGAAAATGGGAATCCATGTCATGGAAAGAGATTAATGAATTTCTCGGCATAAAATATAGACTCATATATCTTTGGTTTTGAATATGCCACCAGAGACTTCAAGTGTTGCATACTTGCTAGAATACTTTTAATTTTTTTAACTACCATGTTATACAAATGTAAATACCGAAGCCTAAAATATATAAAATCATAATTTATTTATGGCACGATGGAAAACATATCTGGATTCAATCCGAGAGGACTTAATCCATCCTACAATTATGGGTTCCTTGCAAGTTTCATGCATATTAATTCTAGAAATGATTTGATGCTTTGGTGATGTTGGGTATTTCAATTTTCAGATGGTGATGTAGATGAAAAATAGGGCTTTGATGCTTTGCCCACATAGAATCCAAAATAGGCCGAGCTCGATTCATAAATTTTAATACTGTTAAATTCTTATTGGAGAAATTTAAATAACAATTTTTGTCAACAAGTACAAAGCTACGGGGAGATCCCGAGGCGAGCCTAGACAGTAGTCCTTGCTAATGTAATACTCAACTACACGGACTTCGAGAAGCCTCGAGCATGCTACAACCTAGTTTTTGCTAAGTTTGTGGGGTCCTTCAATTGTCTATTTTAAACTAGCATCTCAAATTTATCACTTGTTGGACCTTCATGTTGGTTCGCGAAGATTAGAATTAAAATCACGAAGTACAAACTTTTAAGTATAGACAAAATACTAGACCAGAAGCTAAACTCCATGTAAAATGCACCTATGGATGGGTGTACGACCCATCAAAAGACACCATACCATGCATGCACATGCCTTGGTGGGTCCTGCGCATCAGCGGTCACATCAGTGGTATGTTGTGTTTTTCAACAAAATGAAATCAAATAAAGTTGAAGCATGCAACAGGAAGTAGCTGGGTACTGGTGGGAATTGTGTGTTGGGAACAGGAGGTCACGGGTTTGATTCTAGCGACACCTCCCCGCATGTCGGTGAAGAATACATTATGTTTTTCAACCACCAAAAACCACAAAAAAACTAAGTATGAAACTAGTCAACATGTGGCACAACATGACATCATGGGTGCAACATGGTTCGCATGGTTCGCATGGGGTGTTTCACACATCCATAGGTGCATTTTGTAGTGCCCACTCCTCTTTGACACTATTTCATTTTGATGTTGATATTGTTGGACTGATACTTAGACATTTGAGTATTATATTTTGATTAGTAGATGATGGACTATGCAGATATTTAGACTATTGACATTATGTGGTTTACATTTTTATTATGATGCACTAGATGGTGATGATAGACAATTATATATGTTGAGTTGCGATATTCTAATTTTTGTACTAACATGTCGTAATTTGGATGCATAACCTATGTTGGATGTTTTGAGTAGAATTATGATTTTATGGATGCCAAAATCAAATTAATTGTATGATGCTAGATAATAGAATTGCTAATGTCGAATGATGATTATTGATTTTATATGTATATTATCTCGATGTTGTTAATACAGCCAAAAGGCCAGAGAGGTATTTTATTGTGTTGCAGGACACTTTATCACATACATCGAAATGGGAAAGGGGACTAACCATGGAAGGATGTCGGTGGTGAGCAATGTTGGCAAAATTTGACAACTTGTGTAATGTTATGTTGTATTGTTTTTGCATGCCTATTTAGGATGTTTCCCATGGGGTGACCTCACATGTGTGGCCATGGGGTGATATGTCTTCCTTTCTTTTAATTTTTGTATGTGCTTTATTTGTGTTTTATGTATTTAATTTTTTTGTTATAATGATTCTTAATTAAGCTAATCCTTCTTATTTGGTTAACTAAAATAGAGATGTGACAAATAGGTAATTATGAGGTTAGGTGGTCCTTGTTGTAAGTGATATTTATGTTAGTTTGTGTGTGTTTTACTCCACCCCAACTTCAAAATTCGGATTTTGACTTGGGAGGCCTTTTTGGAGGCTTGTGGGACAAGCTAAGCTTGTCCCATGCCTCTTAAATTTACCCAACAACCCTACCTATGGGTTGGGGAGTTTATTTTTGACTTATTTATCCTTTTTGGAGTGTAAAAGGGTGAAAATAATTGCACCTTCTTCTTGTCACAATAAATTTTGTCCTTAGAAGGCATGGTGTGCAAGTTTGTGTGTCATGTGGGTTGTCATAGTTCTTACATGCTCATTTATTGTCTTGGGCATAGTGTTTGACTTGAGTGTGGGAATGGAGGAATGATGAAGTGACATCCTACATGGAGCCACCTCATCATCCTCACATTCCATTTCTATTTATTGATGGATTTTGATGGAATGGGGTTACTTGTTCATTTTCTTCCTTTGTCATTTTTGGAAATTGGGAGCTTGTTGGAGTGCTTTTGGGAATTTTCTTAGCTTGGAGGTGTGAAAGACTTGTGAAGTGAAGTTTTCTTGGATCTTGATGGAGAGGTAGGCTCTCCACCTTTGTTGTTTTGTTTATTATGTTTGTTAAGTTTGTTTGAGTTTTGTGAATGTGCTTTTGTGTGGTTGGGTAGTATGCCTTAATTTGGGTGTGGGAGAAGGACTTATGGGACCATTGGGAGGGAAAAAGGGATTTTGTGAGGCATGCATTTGGTGGGAGTTTTATTGAGAGTTTCACCTATGGGGAGTGAAAAGGAAATCATGGTCATATTGTTGCATACTTACAAGGAAGAGATAAGGATATTGTGTTGTTTGTTTTGTGCACTTGAGGCTTAGGGTGAAACTCCCACTTCACTTAGGAGGAAAAAGGAGGTGGTTTCCCATAGTCATTCATCCATTTACTTTGACTCCAAACCTTTGTATTGTTTTAGATGCTTCAAACTTGTTGAATATGTCATTTTGGTTGTGTTGAATATTTTTGAAATACATGTCGTTTGTGGGAAACCATGTTCATTGAAATGTTTTCAAATGTTGTTCAAGACCCCTCATGGTTCTCTCAAGGTTAGGTATTGGGGGCCATTAAGGGGATCGATTCTCCTCTTAATGGATTAAAGTTTGGTCGAGAGTGTTTCTTATTCCCCCTTCCTTTATATTATGTTCCTTGTTCTGAAATATTGAAGTGAGCTAGTCTAGAGATACATTGGGACGAAGACATGCAAATTGGAGACTTCTAATTTGGCCTTGTGGATAGCCCTTGTGTTCTAATTGTTCATTTTACTATCCCAAATTGAGTGGATGATTGTAAATTTGTAATTTTGAAAGAAAGTTGTAATTATGCTTGGAAATCTCCATAAATTATAGACTCTACTAAGAATGCTTGAATGAGAAAACTACATTTCGATTTGTGTTAGTTTTGTAAAAAGAAAACTACCAAAATTTTCATTGTTGTTGGTGAATTAGAAATTTTGAAATGAGTTGAAATGAAAATAACCTTGATTTCAATTTAAGTGTTTTCTTTGCTTTCAAAATGTGTCATGTTCATTTTTAAAAATATTGGGAAATCTTGTTATAAATCACTTGTTGAAATGGATGTCATTTGTATCTTGTGAAAGAAAGAAATAGTTACTCTTGTTGCATTGAATGAAAGGCATATGGTAGTAATTAAACTATAGTTGTATTTTTAGCATTGTTGAAGGAAAATTGTTCCCTTTCAAATCAAATGAGGTTGAATAAGAAGTCTTTAATGTTTCTCATTTTATTCATTTTGGTATAGTTAGAAAACTATGGTGTTTTGGCTTGTAGAACACAATATTATTCAATCCCTTTTATCTTGAATCCAACAAAATGAAAAGTACCTATATAATACCTATATCTAAATATAGTTAGAATTGAGTAATTAACCAAATTCTCTCACAAGTATATATTTTTACCTCAAACTTATTTGATTACTTCCTTTTTTAAAAAGAATTTAAACAAATTGGGTTATTTTAATATTATTAATATAGTAATATCATTAATATATTAATCCTATTACAACTTAATAATAATAATGAAATTGAAATATTAATAATATATATAATTATTATATATATATATATATATATATATATATATATTTATTTAAAAAAATTAGTAAAGTTTATATTGATAAAACCTTATGATAATTTTTTTTAATAAAAATAAAAGGTTATTGTTTTTTGTTATGGCTCTAGCCGCGCCACCTTGGTTATTTGTTTTAACTTAAAAGGGGGGGCAAGGGTCACCGACCCCACCCCCACCCCATTGTAATATGGGATGGGGGTGGGGTCGGTGACCCTCCCCCTCCTCAAACACTTTGACTACCATTCAAAATAGAACCCGTTGTTGTTTTAATATAGATACATTCGGCCCTCATGTTAAGTTCGGCCTATATGCATATCTATGGCCACATAACTTTTAACAAAAAAACTCATATGATTTTAAATTCTACATATATATATATATATATATATATATATATATATATATATATATATATATATATATATATATATATATATATATATCAGTTTTTATTATTAAATAATATTTGTATATATATATGTGTGTGTGTGTGTGTATAATCATATATACAAAGATATATACATAGGTATATATACAAAAAGGAGAGTGTATATATATTATTCAAAAACCGATTCAATAAAATGGTAAAATACCCAAATGCCCAAGAAGGAAAATACATTAAAATAAATTTACAACAAATAGAAATTCCAACCAAACCTCTGGAGAGGGTAGATTGGAAATAATGCAATAATAAGATAAAATAAACTTGGGGTTGTGTGTATCCACCCCAAGCTCCTTCTTCCTCTTCCATGGCTTCCTCTCCTTCCCTAAAACCTGCAAAACAAAAATGAGGAAAATAAGTCAATGAATGAATAAAAGACTCCATAGAGATGATTAGGGTTATTTGGAATCCTTAGATCCAATGGCTTAGATTGATCCCATCCAATGGCTAGGAATGTTCCCTACAAAAGTTAGGTGAGGGGTAGGTGAGAATATTTTAAATGAAATGCATGGGTCAATTTTGAATGGGGCCACTTAAGTGGTGTAGGAGTTAATTTGTTTTATAACCTTTTTAATTAGATGGTGACCTTTTTATAAAAGCCTTGACCCTTGTAATTAATCAATTCAAATTTACCCTTTTATAACTAAGCAACATTTATTATAGGAATTTGATTTAAGTATGTGGGAGAGTGAATATAATTAACCCTAAATAAATAAATTATTAAATGACTTTTGAGCCGATTTATTAACTAAATAAGGATTATTGAAACGGAGAATTTTTAAACCAAACTGGAAAATGAGTAGTGTGAGTTAATGGTTAGTTAAAGAGATCCTTGTTAACTGAGAATTAAGTTAACATTGCAACCAAATTTATTTTTAAAAATATATATTCCATAATTTTTCTAATATAACCTTTGTTTCTCTTAGGTTTTGTGCATAAAATTTGTGGGCATTACACATTTTCATAGAGGATAGCTCTCGCCAAACAATGTTAGATTTTTTCGTATGAGAAATAGAATGCCTTGAAGTTGGAATGCTAGAAATTTAGAATTTCAAACTTTTTTCTCCCCTCACATTCAAAATTTGTTGATAGCTAACAATGATCTATTGGATTAATCTGGTCAAATCAAAGCTTGCATTATGGTGTTATAGAAATTTACATCCGTATATGGGATGTTGGAATTCAACACAATTTAATATGCGTAAACATCACACAACAATAATCCATGGGATTTGATAGAAATTATTAACTAACAATTGCACCAAAAGTGTGCGCAGTGGGAACGCAGATACATAAACACACAAGAAAGGTTGATATTGGAGGCACCGATGAAGAAATTTATGTTGAAGGGAGTCAAATTTTATGCACGGAATGAAGAAAATGAGAAAATAAAATAACAAAGGGAACAATTCTTTAAAACGTAGAGCATATTCAATAGTAGAGCAGTTATGTGAAAAGGAAAATGCATCTATGGAAAGAGGAAAAAGAATATGTGGAAGAGAAGAAATGTCACCATTGTAGTCTAACTTCATTAATTGGAAATAATTATTTGAAGATGTACAATATGTGATTGCAATGTGACCACAACATAGCTAAGGAAATGGGTAAGGATAATCTAAAATGCTCCATGTGTTGAAAGAAGGACATTGTCGTTCAATTTGGAGTTGTTGAGAAATAGAAGCAGTGAACTCTGAATCCAATGGGGAAATTGTATTGTTTAAGATCCTGAAAGATAAATTTAGTTTGTGTCACCTGTATATTAGATTTCCATAGAATGCAAGAAAATAATAAATCTTGATGTTTAGCAGATCACCTGCATAATCTTGGCATATCTGAAGAGATCATAGTTCATGATAAAAGAATGTGAAGCTACTACCGATGAAAGAGTGATAGAAAAAAGCATAGCAATGAGCAACTCAATCTCCATAGTGTTTTCTGTGGTAATAGATGCCAATCTACAAAGACAAAATGTAGAAAAAGACACAATTTGAGCCTATGGAATTCTAGGCCCATGGGATAACAATGAAGCACACGTGATAACAATGAATTGTTAGAGATAAACAAAATTCCAATTATTCACCCTTAAAGGAGACCACGTGATGATGTGGACATGGCCACATACATACAAAAAAAAGGCAAAACACACAGTCAGATTAACAACAATGCAAAAACCCATATAATAGGAATTTGTTTTTATATCAAAAATCCATAAAATTAAATTGTTTTAATGGATGGGATAATTAGGTTGTTTATGTCGACCTAGTGAAGTATTTCTACTTGATTTTGATAAATAAACTCTCATTGAAAGATTTACAAAGCCTTGTTGAAAGGCCATCTATAGGTAAAACTAGAAGCTCTGCAAAAAAATCTTTGGTTTCTTCTAAACCATATTTTGTAATTTTTAATTTGTATTTTCCTTTTAAGATGAAGGATTTTCTTGTGTAATTTATTTAAAGTGTACTTATTTCACTTTGGATTGACTAGACTATTCGTTGTGGATGTGGCCGCCTCTTTAGATTTTATTTACCCTTTAAGGCATCTAAATATATAATGTCATTCCTTCTCATATATACGGATGGCAAGCACACACCTCAGACAACATACAAGTTACATCATATTGCTTTCTAGGCAAGGCAGAATTGATAAAAAAATTCAAACCACAAAAACTCTTTTTAGTTTTGTAGCTTTAATTTGGAGGCAAGAAGGAATGACCAAAACATTTTATTCAAAATTTATGTATACATGTGTTTTCCTAGGTACAAAAGATGGGGACCAGTTTATTTGTCCTTTTTTAAATTTTAATTATAGTTGTTCTCACTTACTTTATTTCCCTTCATCATAGCATGACAGAAGGCTTTGAAATCTGCATTCACAGAAGGTTTTCCTTACATGTAAACAAATTCAAGCGGAAACCGAACTATATGGAAAAGAAAGTTTTTATAGGCCAAGAATAAGGTAATATACACCAATAATGTTGGTGATGTGAGACGAAAGTAACTATGGATAGATACCTTAAGTTGCAAGAGCTCGGGTTTAAGTGAGAACAAAGATCTAAAAGCTCCCATGATGGGTTGGAATAAACATATTCAAAGTGTTTATGAAATACAAAATCTTAAAATATTGTGTAGATAATATTGGACTACCACTTGCCTAAATTCAATCGAACATGACCGCTATTATTAAAAAACAAAAACTTTCTCCAAGTTTATCTTGAAAAAAACAATGACCGTTATCGTCTAGATTCTAAACTATTTAGGCATGGGATAAATTTATTAGAGGCATTTTGGCTAGGAGGTGGTAAAATTAGAGCTATCCGAAGTTATTGGGAAGTAGTTTATATATTGATGCATCCTAGAATTCATTGTAAATGACCCAGTGCACTAGCACATCACTCAACCTTATTTGAGTGCTCACTCAAAGCACATAAAGGTACCAGTCCCTCTTTATAGTTACTTTTTTAGAATTTTAACATGATGATACATATGTATATTCAGATTCATAATCAATAGTAAACAATCCATAGTGCACAAACCAGATCTAGATCTTAGAATATATAAAATATAAACTAAACAATGACTATGATAAGATTTACCAAGCAAGAACTAGATTCAGTCATGTTCAACACCATTATCCATCCAATATATTCTATTGCATTAAATATTGTAAAACATATAAGCTTCTTACATCACATAAGTATCTCCATGAGTCATGCATGTGACAAAATCGATAACATAATTCCATTAAAAAATTCATTCTCTAACTGTATAAATCAAATACAAATATATAGGGGTGGGGAATTTCCCTTCAACTTCCATGCACTTTCTCAAAAATAGGTCACATGCTAATAATAGCCATGTGCCTTTACAAAAGGATGCAAAACCATGCAAGTTCTCTAATAATATATTTCATATAGTTAACTCTGAGTAGAAATCCTATTATTAGCCTAACTTATGCATGGCGCTCAACCGATGCTTGTTCCCAAAATACCAAAGCACACTAACTCCAAAAATATCCCGGATCCCTAAAATAGATTAGTCCCGAATTCAGTGTTACGCGCACGTTTTTTTTTTCTATTCTTCTCGTGCCTTCAAATATTCCTTTCTCCCCGCGCACGCATCCTTTATGTTTCTTTACTTTAGAGCAATATTCTCTCTATTCAACATTACCCCACACTAAAGTACAGTACTACCTGCGAATGGGTAATTCCTCTTATTTCTCTGTTAATAAAGAATAAAGAATTTGAAAGAATGTATAAATGAAAGAATGAAGTTTTACTCAATAGAATCCTCTTCTATAGACGGGATCAATTTTTGATATTCATTTCTAAGCTTAGCGTCCAATGTCTACTAGTCACTCAATGCGTTCGCTATTTTCTCTAGAATGTATTTTACTATGGCATCTAATTCATCCTTAGTTAGCTTTTATTTTTCATTTTGTAGAACAAGGACAACATTGGCCATACCTGACAAAATTCTTTCCATGAATTCCATCTTCTCTGCTATAAGTTTCCCAATCTCATTGATTCGATCCTTGTGTGGATCTTGGGCTACTGTGAGGGCCTCACCCAAGTGTTTCATCCTTTATTGCCTTCTCGAACTTCAATATCTTCTGCTACAGTTATTATCTTTAGTATTGCATCCGCACCGCACACATGTTTAGAACTTGATTCACTTTCTTCATCTCATCTTTCAATGTATGGAGTAAATCCTCATAACTAGAAACTTTTCGGGAAATGGTGGCCTTTTCTCATTCTGCTTCTTCTACAGGATCCTTTGGTGTGGGCGTTCGAATGGACTCCGACATCTAAAACCAGATTCACCAAAGTGCACAAATAGTGCATTACAGAGGGAAATTTCGAGGAACCTATGATTATAAATGAGGCCTTTCCTTAATAATTTGGTCATTAATCTCCTCAGCCATTCTAACAAAAGCCTAATTATTTTCCTTTTCTTATTCCTTCTCTCGCTTTAAGGCACTTTATTTCTTCATCTGCCTCCTTACTATCTTCCATAAGCACTCTAATTATTTCCACTTTATCCACATTCCTCCATGTAACTTCAACAGATACCTTAATCAAGGCATTACTCACTTGTTCATTAGACATGAAAGGAGGTTTAACAATTATGTTCCTAAATTGTGGTGCCTTCTTCACTCTGCGTGAGACACATGATTCCTCACATACATCAAAATATGGTTCATCCATATGGGTTTGCATGGACCAGGAAAATTGCTTTCTTGTGTGTAAAGTAATGGCCATCTCTAGATCCATCAATTCCCATCCATATAAATCCTTTAGGCCCACGGTGCTCTGAAATTGGGTGTGTATAATTTTTCTTTTTTCTTCATAGCCCCATAGCAAGATCCACATATTCTTCACTCGTCTTCCAATTCTCAATCTTGGTCATTTTGGAACTCGGGCACCGAGTCTAGAGTTGGTCCTTCTCCTTCCTGAGTGGTATGGGGCATGCTAGATGGCTCACCCATGTCCTCTTCTATTTCCTTCAACCCCTCCTCATCATTTTTCATCTCCTCATCATGAGGCTCCTCTACATCCTTAGGTTGCACTAGGGTTCCTGGCGCGCTCTCCCCTGGACTCATCCTCCTCATCATCTTTGAGCTTTAGCTTCCTTCTTCATTTCTTCTTAAGTGCTTCCTTCGGAAGGAGAGCTGAGGTGACTTTTGTAAAGGTTTTGATGTTGTTACACCCTAGGTTCTAATTCTTTTGAAAACCCTTTTGAAATAGTGTTCCTCATGACATGGGTCCGTATCCAAGTCTTGCTCATCTTCATGCTATTGTGGAGGAGTAATCGCACACTCACTTTCTTCCTTGTTAATGGGTTTCCTCTAACACCTATGCACCAAGCCCCCACTATCCTCGTGTGTATTTTTTCCTCTTCTTCTTCTAAGGCCATGGTAGGATTCTTAGATGCCACATTCTCAATTGTATGCTTCCCCTTAGGTGGGCCTGGGAGCATGAACTCATTCTCCACATACTTTCCATTTTCCACCTAGGATTAAGTTGGATGTAAATGAGTGCAACCCCATTTTCACCAATGGCCAAGATTACTGGCCTCATGGTTATATCATCTGAGATTAGCCTCTCAATATAGGAAGACCTACCTAGGTAAACATAAGTTTTTCTCAAGGTATGGTAGTCGTAATCTACTTTATTTACTTTATATGGTAAGGGGTGCGCATCTACAAACTTGTGAATTGTATCCTTTCCGAGAGATTTCTTCTCTATTGTATATTACCAAATATTATTGTTTGACCCATCGGGAACTCCAATTTCCAAAAATGTAAGAGACAATAATATAGTGCTAAATTTTATCTTCTCACCTTTGTGCACCTCCTCAATTATTGTATCAGCAATGTATCCTACTAAGTTTAATATTTCTCTTTATGACATATTCTTGGCAATGTGAAGCCACATGGTATTCACTTGTGACCATATCTCCTGGTCATTCAACTTTGTAAGTAGGTGCACATCCACTGCACAATGGGGTACTTCCTTAGTTTATAGATGTCCATACTGCGCGCGGACCCTTTGAATAACCCAACTCCTTGATAGTGGCCATAATATCTTCCTTTTAAGTTTAGTCACTGCTGATTTCTATTCCTGTACCTTTAATCCTATCAAGATAGCAATTAAGGGCATTGTAATCCTCACTCACCGCCAAGAAAATAAAATAAGTCCTCATGGACTCTTCTCATTAGCCATTGGTATAGGTTTTTTGGTTTTCCAAAATAAGTAAGTTCATATAAGTTGTATACCCCTACCTTCTTTAGCAACTTCTCTCCAAAGATCATCGTAGACGGGCATATCATCAACAGCTCTTTTGTTGGTATTTTTGTTTAGCAATGCATCTAACTCTTCCTTGTTATCAGGTTGTGTGATGGTTATATTCGCTCACTTTACATCGGCGGATATGAGAATCCCAATCCCGTTCGATGATTACTTCTTCTAGATACTACATTTCTAAAAATTTGCTTTCGGGAATCCTTTATCTCGACCTTCTTCTTCCCCTTTGCTCCTACCCTGTGTGCTCTCCTTGGTGCCATAATAATAAAAGTGTGCCCTTGTACTTCGCTTCAAGTTCTACGCTTCCAACCTCCCGTGATCTAGCTCAAAAATGTGTGCCCTAGATTTTCTCAAACCGTGGTACTCTATTCCTCCTTTCCACACATCCTTGCTTCACTCAAACCCTTCTTCAATGGGAATACATGCCAACTTCATGTACACTTATGTTATCTTCACCTATTTTCTCACTCTCTACACTTCAACATGTCTTTCTTGGCTTATTCGAAAATAGCTCACTCAAATAATCATAATCGTAAAGGTAAAAGTGAACCCGCATCCCATCCTTTTATAGATTCCAAAAACATTATCACATTTATTGCTACTCCACCTACCACTGATTCTCCTTTCAACTCATCATTCACCAATTTTTCCGTGCGATACATCTACGTGCCACTAAATCGTCATAAAATTATAGTACACATTTTTACTTCTTTACAACACACCTCCTTTCACGCACTTCCATGCACCGAATTACTTCGCCAATGTGCCTTCCTCTAAGTAGTTTCCATGGCTGCAACTTACCTCATGTTACATTGTGCATTCATTTTTTCTTTCACTTATGGTCTTCATTAGGAGAAATCTTATTTCTAGCAGCACTTTTCCATACCATCTGCACTTTTCCTTATGCATACCCAACTTTGGATGACAACCACCCCACACTAAGGGTATGTGCAATCCTGCACATGCACATGAAACACTTTAGATTGTAATCGGCTTCCAAAGACGCAAGCATGCTTATTACAAAAACATTGAACTAAATTGAATTAGCATAGCAATAATGAATTAAACACATATAAAGGGAATGCATCAAGGGAAACCTAATCTAGCTAGAAATATTGTCTTATTATAAACACCAAGAAGGCTTATTTATAGTAGGGCTTGAGCCTACACCCTTTGAATTAACTGGGTAATCATGTTCCATTAAGCACCTCAAGCTAGCAAGTGCCTGAGTAAAGTATATGAGTGATAACATACGGTCTCAACCGATGCACCTTAGGCTTGCCTAGGTGGTGTAAAACTTTGAATCGTAAAGAAGTACCCTCTTCCCAACCTCAAGATTCTTATCCCCGATGTGCATGTTATGTCATGCCTTTTACCTGATTTTTATTGCTTCGACTCCATCATGCTATAACGTGCCTCTCATCCAGCTTATATTAACTTGTCAATTTGTTATTCCAACGCTTGTTCATCACCTAGACCTCCAACACATGTAATACACAAAGAAGGTAACATGAATTCCATGCAAAGAATGCTTTTGCACCAAACACCAACCTGAAAGGGTGTTTCCTTATTCAACCATTTTTGGTTATTATATATGCCCAAATCATAGCAAAAACTTTATCATCCCAGTCTTTCCTTCTAACATCACAAATTTTTGTCAACGTTTCACCCAATATCTTGTTGAAAGCCTCGAGTCCAATTTTCTTGAGGGTGATAGGGTGTTGTCTTATGGTGTGCAACCAAAAATTCATCCAATAATATCTTGATGGTCTCATTAAGTAAATGAATGCCTATATCACTTGTAAAACTTAAAGGACATCCATACAGTAAGAAACAGGTTTCCCACAAGAACATTGTTGTTGTAAAGCATTTATAAATTCTTTGTAGGTGATGCTGCCATCCACCTTGTAAGATAATATATATAAGTGATGATGTAGCGCGATCCAATTTTTCACATGGCTGGGGAAATAGGACCCACAAAGTCAATTACCCACTTCTCAAATAGTTTTCTGCTAATAATTGGCCTTAAAGGCATTTCATCTCTCTGTCTAGGCTTTCCATGGCACCGGTGATCACACGCTTTACAATATTCTTTGCAATCCTTACACAAGGTATCCCACCATAAACAACCTAATAGAATCTTACGCATGGTGTTGTCCCCCATGTAGTGTCCACCTACAATACCACCACTATCCTCCTCCATAATTGTTGTTCGCTCAAGCTCCAAGACACATCAGCGCAATAATTCATCTCAACCTAGTTTGTATAAGTCACCACCGATCAACATGAAAGGTGCAACGTGAATTGCAAGTTGTTTTTTTCTAAGGCATTCATTACTTCGAGCACCATTCTGTGCGCAAAAATAGAAATATCCTCAAAGTCGAGGGCATGCGATTTAGCCTATATAATCTGTGCATCTTGTATTGTATCTTCAATACTCTACATGTCCTCTACTTATTGAATCTTGGATAAGTGATCTGGGCCAAAATTTCTTTTACCTAGCTTTACTATAATTATAAATTCAAACTCCTGGAATAAAAGAATCCATTGGTATATTCGCCCTGTAAAATGGGCTTGTTCACCAAGTATTTTAATGCCATGTGATCTCAGATAGAAAACAAAAGGAATTTCCAGTAAGTGGTGTCTAAACTTATGTAGCATGTAGATCATTGATAAAGCCTTGCACTCCATAGTTGTATTAATCATGCTGCAGAGTCAACTTTTTGTTAGCAAAGAAAATAGGATGATCTGTAATATATTCTCCAGTTAAGCTAGAATTGCACCAATGGTCATGCTAGATGCATCCATATGTACATGAAAAGGTATATTCCATAAAATAAAATGTAGAATAGGTTCCATAGTAAGTCTTTCTTTCAACACTTTGAATGTGCGTTGCTGCAGTTCTCCCTAATAAAACTTTCCTTTACCTCTCAATAACTCCTCCAAGGGTGCGAAAATATTAGCATAACCTTTAATAAAAAAAATTAATACATGTAGTCTTTTTTACCCTTAGAAGAACAGAAAAATCCCATGCACACCACCTATCACCCAACGGGCATTGGGCACTCATCCGAGGTACGTGTGGGTGATGATCTCCTCCTTAATGTGAGTTGTGTGAGTATACATCATATATGATAGATAATCAAATGCGAGAAGAATTGAAAGACCCATGTATTCATCTTGAGAGCTTAGAATGAGTGTTTAAACTAATACATCCATTCAGACAAGAAAAAAATTAACAAAATACAAATCTGAATCATAATGGAAAGGAGATGCACAAGGATTTACACCCATTCACATGAAATATACATAGAACAGATCCATATAGATATAAGTATAAACCACGAACCACATATATTCATATTCATCATGTTCAATAACCACATTACATCTATTAAGGTCATCACATACCAATATAACAATGCAGATCAGAGTCATGCATCAAAACTAGACTTAGGTCCCTCACAATACAAAGGAAAACATAGACCCATCCCCTTGATACACAATTACTCCTACAGATCTTCTAAACCTAATCCGAGAACTCTCCATATATTTCTTCAAAGCTTCGTCTCTCATCTCCCTCTCTCCCGATGCCTTTCTTCTATCGGACGTTTGTATTTATAGCCTTAGCAACCACCGCCATGCCTTTATGAAGTTATAGATCAGTTTTCAAGTGTCAAGGTGGTCCTCCATGGGAGCATGCCTCTTCAGATCTGAGCTCTCCACTCTTTGCAATGATGACCTTTTGGATCCTTCTCTCACATGGAATATTCCTTCCTATGCCACCTGTTTGTGCTAGCACCTTATCCACTCTACATGTGTAGTTGGGTCACGATTTTTGCGTGTGCTGCAAAAAAACATTGAATATGGATAAGTCCCAGAACTCTTTCTTTGATATGTGTGCATGCCAAGGGTTATGTTAAACCCTTCTAAAAACCTATCATGCGCACCTTTACCTTGTGTAATCTTATCCAGTTAGGCCCCATGTACCCATGTGTATTTTTGTACTTAGTTGATAATTTAGAAGCCCAAAAATAGCATGTGTGGCCTAAAATCCATGTAATGCACTCGACTAGTCAGCTCCTCCAAGCCTAAGATAATTACAACTTTAGTTGGATCTACTAACAAACCCTCTTTGCAGATGATATGTTCGAGCGAGTCCCAAGGGTGTAGCAAATATGCACTTCTTGATATTTAAAGAGATTCTTAACCTGTCTCCATCTTTCAAACATTAACCGTGAATTGTCACAATGATCCTTGACAATTCCATACACTTTCCAATCATCCAAGTAAACCTGCAAAAATTTATGAATTAAATACTTTGAATGCTTGAACAACAATGTGCAAAAATATTGCGGGCATGTTTTTCAATCCAAAGGGCATCACCATGTATGAAAAAATTCCCATTTAGTGGTGAAAGTTGTCTTCTCTTGATATTATTTAGCAATCCTTACTTGATGATACCTAAAACCCATCTCAGAAGGATTAAATTTTGCACCCCGCAACACCTTCTAATATTTCTTCAAAGTGAATAGTGTAGGAAGGGATCAATCACACATACAACATTCAATTCCCCGTATTCCACACAAGTCCCGATTCATCCATCTTTCTTTATGTTGATTACCATATGGCTAGCCCACTCTAATTCCTCTATGGGATCAATGATGCCATTTTCCAACATGTTTTCAATTTCTTCTTTAACTTTTACGCGCAAGTTAGGGTTCATCCCTGTAAGGTATCTTCCTAACCAAGTGTGTACCTTCTTTTAACGTAATCTTCATCTCACCCAAAGATTCATGTGATCCTTTCAATTCATGGTAGCCTCCAAGAAACAAGTCTTGTAAATTACTTAGCGATTCAATTATCTTAGCCACTTTAGAGTCAAACCAACAATCTCCAATCATGGCCTCTTTAGGTTCGACTTCCATCCTAATGTTCACTTTATTTTTCTTTATAGGTTCATGGTAGAACACGCCTTCTCATCCACGTTGTCTAATACCTCGCACGTATCCTTTGAATGATCTATTTCTATTTTTTCCACTTCTTCATCATCCATCATGTAGACCATCTTACATTGTTACTTCTCTAGGAAAGTGCGCTCAAGCGGTTTTGCATCTGTCTCTTCTACTTCCTTAAAACATGCTTCTAGGTCTCGAATCACAAAGTAACACCTAAATGAGGTTATTCAGATTTTGCACTATCTCCCATAGTCAAGCACTTCATAACCTTTAATGCCTCATTTACTATAGGTTTAGTGGAGAATCAATCAAAAGTATAGATCATTCCTACAATCAAGTGTTGCCAATTTCAGTCTCTTTATTCAACTCGCATAAACATACCATGCACATGCGCAACTCGCAAGGTAAAATAAAGATTGTGTACCCACAAAGAACATAGTAAAAAGCTTCCTTCCCCTTATCCGAGTCTCTCACATTGATGAACATGGTGCTAAATAGGATTATCACCATGATATTCACAAAGTTGAGTAAGTGCATTACTTCGAGAAAGCAGTCTTTGATAGAGTAACTCTCACCTCTCTCCATTCTATGAGATTATCCCTATAAGCCATCCACCAACGCATTATTGTCTCGCGCAAGGTATAAACTAATATGTTCCTTATGTCAACCCGATCCTTCCATTGTAATTCTATGGCTCACTCCCGATACCTCAAGGTTTCCTTTGCTAATTTACCAAGGTACATGGTTTTGCATAATCACCTAACACAAGGCAACCTATTTACACACACAATTATGCTACTTACGCCGCACCAAACCATCTCGTAGGTCTCATGTTCCTAATTTTCGCAAGAAATACTTGTTATGTCACTGATGGAATGTGCATCATTCCACTAGAAAACTCCCTCCTTGGATGGCTCTTGTGCTTACGGATCTCGAATAGTGTGCACATAAATTTTGTTCGGTATTCTTCATGTAAAGGCTCAATATAAGGAGCATATTTTCCATCTTTCAAAGGGATAATCACTCGCTCCTCCTTGTTCTCAAAATTGATATATCCCTTTTTGAAATGTAGATCTTCATTATTTGCATAACACTAAGGATGTCCAAGTAGAGTTAGGAAACCTGTCTTCTTCTACAAGCACCAAGACCTCGAAATATCCAAAGTGAACTTAGCCCATGTATGGTGATTGATGCATCTTTCAAGACTCCAATTGGCATGGCCTTATTCTCGAATTATCATAAATAATACATTAGAAGATGGATACAATGAAGGTTTACCCATATAAATCCATGCATCTATAGTAAGCACATTCACTACTGCTACTGTTTCAATCAATACATTACTCAAAATCCATCCATCCAAAATAGCATTTAGAGTGATCTCCTTGTCATAATCCAAGCTATGAGGAGGAAATTAGCATGCAAAATCTACCATCCATTCTCAATACCAATGCACAGTGTTTCCCTTCAACCAACTCCCTAGTAATAGAATAATTTTCTCCTGATGTAGCATCTTGCATACTTCTTTCAGATCATCAACATCTGACTAGAGAATGTTAGTTTTCTTCTTCATCCAACTTCCACGACTGTTCCTTTAGACATTGTATCTCACCCTGTAGATCTCTGAGTACTTCCATGGTTTCTTAGTAAACCTCCTTCTAATGTGTAGGGTCTGGATACTTTTCATGCAAAACCTCCTCCTTAGTAATAGTAGGCTTCTGTTGCAATGTCTCTCTGGCATGCACAACCTCAATACATGTAGTAATCTTCACAGGTACCATCTCGGGGTCCTAGTGCGAATTTCAGAATCCATTGGCTTTCCATGGCACACTATATTCTAACCATCCTTGTGCCCTTGTTCTCCTGTTTATGCTTCTTTCTCAAATGTTCATATAAATCCGAGCACTCTTCATAGTTATGATTATTTATGCAAAAATAAAAAGTAATGTTTTGAGGACACTCGTACCTATAATGGTCACGATATTTGAACGTATAACATGTCACAAGAGGAAACTCACCTTGTCCACCACCACGATCTCGGCCTTTGAATCCACTATGGTATTCTCGACCTCAACCATGGCCTCCCTCAAAGCGCCCTTCATTTTGATCATAGTGCCTTAAGTGTGATCATGATAATGTTGCTCACTTTTATCCTTAGATTTATTTACAACTCCATTCTCTCATCCACCAATATCAATGGCATCATGGATATGATCAATTAACTTGAAGTCTTTAGTATTCGAGTTGTGGACTGGAAAATTTTGTAGTAATAAAACACGTTCTTCCTTATTGTGTGTTGCAACAATGGGTAGTGACTTACATCATGGTATACATGACATATCTCATAATCCATCAATATGGATCACATTGATCTGCGAGGATAGTTATCCTTAGTATGTCCCTCTACTTCATAATTTGTACACCAAATTCCACTATGCATCTCATGTGTTGAATTGGCTGATAATTTATCCAATTGTTTTACCATTGCTGCAATCTGAGCTCTCAAGAATGGACTCACTCTAGTGTTTATTATCCCGACTACCTTAGCGCGTAGAGTTTCTTTAAGTTCCTCATGTGGATATGTATAAGTATTATGTGATATTTCCTCTTAAACGGCGTGATCAATTCTCCGATGAACCATTGTGCATCCTGACCGACATGGATATCATAAGATAGTTTAGACAAAAGTTTTTTAAAATGAGCATCATATTCCCTAACACTCTCGGTAGTGCTTTGCTTGATATCCTTAAAGCGAGATTATGCTTTTCTACACAAACTTAGGGATATAAAATTCTTTAATGAAAGCATCTCTTAACGTTGTATAATCCACACAAGTATGATCAGGGGTCAACTTCCTATACTAGTTGTATGCATGCCCAAGGCAACATAGTTGCAAATCTGACTTTATTTGTGCTCTAAAGTTGTAATTCCTTTCACACACCACAATATCTCACACATATGGACATGCTCAGTAGCATCTTCTATTCCCCTATACTCTGGGAGATGAAGTGACATCTCCATGTAAATATTCTGGGGCTGGTGAGGACCATGCCTACCAGATCCAAAACCTCCTGTGTTACCTCTACCTTCTAGATCCACCATATCTCGAGCCACCTATTTCTCTTGATCCTCCACCTGTAACATGAATTGAACTAAAGGATGTACTACCTTGTGTCCCAATAGTGGTGCTAAACTGAACTCCCACATTCGCAAAGTTGCACTACTCCCAGAGCTGAGTCCAAAGTTATGTGTGCCTACATTTTGTACCCACAATGTGCCTGAAAAG
Source organism: Taxus wallichiana var. yunnanensis (assembly GCA_018340775.1). Taxonomy (NCBI): domain Eukaryota; kingdom Viridiplantae; phylum Streptophyta; class Pinopsida; order Cupressales; family Taxaceae; genus Taxus; species Taxus wallichiana. The sequence continues at coordinate 218,944,182 of CM031241.1, read as the reverse complement.
TTACCTCCAACCAGACCCCTAAATAACAAGGAAGATGTCTTCCTAGCCATATATGTACTTACTATTTGATTTACTCCTAAACTTGTTGATGGGAAAACTTTCTTGCTTTCTACTCTATTGCAAAAACTAGTTTGTCGATTGTTGGTTGTACTAGAAACTAGAAAACCAAGTGCAAGGGCTAACTCACCGTAGGTTCGATGTGCACCCGGGGCCCATGTTGCCTTTGTTGGCGTGATCTCATAAGAGGCCGATGAGGTTCCTTGTCATGCTTTTCCAAATTGGGGAGTTCCACATGCTCTAGCTCGACATCCTCTGCATGAGCTCCAAATTCTTGAGTCATCTCTCTCCACAACGCCATATTTTCTATAACTTCACATTTCTTCTCTAAATATGTCTCTTATGCCTCATTAAACTTAAGTTTCCTTTCTTCTCTTTTCCTTTCTACCGCTAGGTCTACCATATTTCACCACACCTGCTCCTTCCCCGCGCATGGTGTGGTTTAGCTAGCCATCAACTTCTCTTCCAAATTCAAGGTTACCATCAATATCTTGATCACCAGTGGAATTCCATGTAGATATGATCCCCTAGGATAACATAAAAATTTAAACTTAGCTACCTCGGAAAGAGTAAGTGGAAATTAAGTACTCCAAAATATAGTTATTCAGAACACCATGGAACCAAGTATCCACAGTGCATGTCCAAATTAGATCAACATCATAGAGAGCCTGAAATTATTCTTATGTCCAAACAAGTGTGAAAAACCTCAATTTATTTTAGACACTTAAGAAAATAGCCACTCATATAGATCTATTAGAAAGATAGCAAAGAAGCTCTCATATAAGCAGTCATACAGATTCTTCTCAACCCACGTGCGTGCGTCAAACTCAAATCCAATGTTGAATCTCTAAGCATATTCTTCTTCCAGATATATTATCCACTCCTTAACACTTGTTAGGGTCAACCAATACGTCTTCATCATGAAACATCTTGAAAAAATTTTGAGAAAGAGGTCCCGGCAAGCGGAACCAATGATGTAGCCTATAATTCACTATAAATGACCAGGCGCGGGCACATCACTCAGCCTTAGATGAATGTTCACTTGAATCACACAAAGGTACCAAGTCCCTCTTTATATTTTTGTTCGAATGTAACCATGATGATACATATATATATTGATTCATAATTAATAGTAAACAATCCATAGTGCACAAACTAGATCTAGATCTTAGAATATATAAAAGATAAACTAAACAATGGATATGATAAGATTACCATGAAATAACCAAATTCACTCATGTTCAACACCATTATCCAAACAATATATTCCACTGCATTAATATTGTAAAACATAGAAGTTTCTTACATTACATAAGTATCTCCATGAGTCGTGTAACAACAAAATCAATAGCATAACTCTATAAAAAAATTCACTCTCTAACTATATAAATCAAATACATATATAGGGGTAACGACTTACCCTTCACCACCCATGAAATTTCTTTAAAATAGGTCATGTTGACGATCATCCTTGGCGGATTGGACCATCAGAGTCGTGGGAATCCTTAGGTTAGTGGGACGTGCGCCCTAAGGAGACCTCCATATTTTAAAGAAGTTGGCTCTTCTCATAGGTGTGAGATGAGGGTTAGAAAAAAAAGAAAAACATGAAAATAAATGGGGAAATTCATCAAATGAGCCTTCGAAGATATCAATCGAGAGGCTGTAACTTTTGAAAAAGGGAAATGGTGAACAATTTGAAAAGGGTGGATGAAATGCACCACAGGTCAGAAAGGATCACACAGAACACTACCTCAAACTACTTAAGCACAACTTCAAAGATAGTAATAACATTGAGAGATGCACAGTTTCTACGTGAAAATAAAGGTGATCAGAGACAATAAGGATATGCAGATGATGAACAGAATACACCACAAGACATATATATTACTCTAATAGTTGTGCATAGTATTACATTAGAAAAGAGGCAAAATTGTTGTTACAAAACCCAGGAAGAAGGCTAGAGCTTCAAGACCTCTTTATTTTACAAAAGAGGGACTTGAGACAGAGAAGAAAAAGATTGATTCTTGAATTCCCAATAATGATGATCTAATCTATCAAGTATCTATATCCAGATATCTCTGTTACATCAGAATTTGATTATAATATATAGGAGGAGAAGGAGGTGAGAGAAAATTCTCAAACTCCTTTCCAACTACTTTCCAATTATGATAAATGATGTGAAGTGACAGAAACATATTTCTTGAGATCTTTCTCACACTTTTCCCATTATTTACCCTTTCGAAGGAGTGAGATCCATGATTATTTAATGCATCTTTAACTATCCTGCAATGAATTCTTTGAGATGGACTCATCTTTTGAGGAAACTCCTTTCGGCTATTTATTACATAACTAGATATTTCGATCCCTTGTGCATTAGTTCCCAGCCCCATGACTCAAATGGCACATATTTTATCGCTATACTCAAACGACCCTTAGGATACAGATGAATAACTTGAGTCTTTGCGAGTTGGAATTATTCACATGGGATTACACATTAATTAAACTCTACTGAAATGACAAGCTAGATGACCCCTTACCTTCGATCTTTTAAATATTACAACTAAGTCTCGGGATCACTCATACGTGGTACATGGCTTGTCACCTTTTAAGGCACTGCTTGAAACTAGAGTCCATTTGTCACAAGATCCATATGGAAGGCCCGCACATCCTTATGATTCTGATTTTCTTCATGGTTCTGGGAATGTGTTGGGCGACACTTGGCATTATCCATGAGCTACCTTTTTACTCCTTTGGGTGAGTCGAGGACTCGTTGTATATAAATGTGAAGACCCCCTCTCGAGTGGGACCCTTACAGTTTATTACACGTGTAAGCCTCATGATATTTTGATACTTCATCCCCTCCTTTGACTCTTGAAGGCTTTGTCTTGGTTTGACACTTGCACCATCCGTGAGCTTCTTCTTTTTCTTTTTATTTTGGCTAAGTCCCTTTGGAAAATATTTGACTCGAATGGGCTTCAAAAATGTAGGAAAATTACTAGCTGCGAATTTAAATAACAGTCTGGTGACTCACTGGGACCATTAGCCTACTAAATGGAAAGAACCCATAATCTTCTAGTATAAATTTGGTCTAAACTCGTAGCCCTTGAAGCCTTTACGAATCTGCTTTGCGTTGCCCTTTTGGCCCTTTGGCTTCTTGCGTAGCCTTTATAGTGATTGGATGATTATTGTGCCTTCCTACTCTCATAATAAAACTCTGTAATTTATTTTTTGTGAGAGTAGAAAATTTAAAAATTAAAAAGACAAACCAATGAATCTTACGCTGATTTTAGTTGTTCTGCATTTTCTCGAAGTAAAGCTTGCAAAATCGTCTTATCTAATTGTGAATTATTCATCGAGTTGGAGTCTTCATAGGATTTGGTGCCTCTTAATAAAGTAATATAAATGTGGGCCTATACAAAAGACAAAACATACATGCCTCAAATGAGTCATGCAGAGTGTGCGTAAGAACTTATTTTGTTGAAAACAATCTACTCCTACTCCTAATCTAATTGGTTTGGTACAAGCTAAACAAAACCCGAAACATGTAAGGAAAAATAGCTTCCCTTCCTTATGAAGCACGACCATGCAATTAATTTAGCTATGGATATGGCTTGTAATAAGGGTGAAAAATACCTTTCACTCCTTCACCCACATGTATCGAGAAAATAGAATGAACACCTCCTCTAGATGTTCTTCTCTTGTTTGGAGGTGGTGAAGCTAACCCTTGGAACTTTGAATATCATCCTCACACTCTAAAGCAAGCATGACTAGTATTGAGTATTCCCTTGGTCTTGATGAGGCCCACCTTATGGCGGGAGTTGGTTTGACCTTCTGCGTTTACATCCATCACTCTGGATTGCATCTTTTGAATGAGGTTCTTTCGTGAGCCTCTCTCACGAAAGTTTTCATCCCTATCCTTTCTTTCCTTATGTCTAACGACTTCATCGGTGAATCCAGGCTCTTCTATTGAGAGAAAAAAATCTCTTAATAATACTTTCTTCTAGAGCCCTAGGACTAGTCCCAAGGGATCTATTGTGAGCGTAAGGCTTCCTTTGTTGTGGGGTTGATGAAGTGCAAGGTTTGTTATTTCTACAAGCTCTTCTTCATCGAGGCATCCCCCCAAATATGATAAGCACTCGAACTTATCTTCTTCCTCCTCTATCAAAGCTTTATGCTTTTGTGTGATGGTTTTTGAGTCTGCAAATTCTCCATAATATTTGACATCATCTCTCAATATGAAGCTCGTTGATAAAAAAATTTATAGGGGACTGATTTTGGGGAGGAAAAACAAAGACAACTTCTGAGCCTCTCTTCTACTCATCTTGTGATACAAACCTCTTGAGCCCATATTACTTCTCACCATATGCTCCTCTTATTTTTATTTAGATCAATTTCTTACTAGTGTGAAGGGTATAGCTTCTCGAAGGAAGCGGAAAGGCAAAATGGGTGGCTTGGAGATGGACAAGGGACAATCCTTGGTGGTAATGAATTCATGATTGCATGACTTCATAGGATGAAGAGAAATTAAAGATGTGGAAATATAGATGAATTAAAATGGATGAGAGGGAGGTCTGCGAGCCTTTGTAATGATTTTTCTGGACCATGTGGAGTCATTGGATGTGCTCCACAACTATCTTCATTGAAGTTTGAACTTTATCAAGAATAGACCGAGTTGATGCCATGATAAAATATCACTCTAATCTATCCCAGTAGGCGTGCAGAAAGCTGTGACTATCATCCTTGGTGGATCGGACCTTGAGTCATGGGAATCCTTAGATTAGTGGAACAGGCACCCTAAGGAGACCTCTAGATTTTAAAGAAGTTGGCTCTTCTCTGAGGTGTGAGAAGAGGGTTAGAAAAACAAAACAAAACATGAAAATAAACGGGGATGATGCTTATTTGAATGAGTTGTTAGTAATTTAACTTACCTTGAAAGATAATTCAAAAAAGAGGTCATACAATTTTTTAGGAATCCCTTGTCAATGAACTTCCACAAGTCCTAAAGTCTGAATTTCAGAATTTTGGGTTTTTGAGCTTTCAAAATTCAGAGTTTTCTTTTGAACATTTGGTGTTTTAGACTTAAATTCTTGAAGTCCGAAATCCCGAATTTCCAATTTTTTGAATTTCGTTCTTGGGTTTCAGAAATTATGGTTGCACTTTGGATGAATTCTTTCTTCTTTTTTTGAAGTCCAAAATCCCAAATTTCTAAATTTTCGGACTTTCGGGTTTTGGAACTTTTCATCACCATATCATGTTTTTGTTTCTAAATTCCCGAAGTTTGAAATCCTGAATTTCAAAATTTTCGAGGGCTTTTGGTTTTGGGTTTGAAATTTGAGTTTTTCTGAGTAGTTATTTCTTCACCAACCCCGTCACGGATGGTATTTTCACCATTAATGTCGTTTTTCTATTTAAACTCGATTTTTTATGGTCATTTTCACCGAAAAGTATCTCTCGACATTCCTTTTTCTTGTCCTTTTCGATGTCTTTTTCAAGGTGTGTTAATTTTTGTTATTTCTTTTTGGTTTTAAATTTTATTATTTATTTCTACCTTCTCGTTTTCTTTCCCTCCTTTTTCTTTGTGTGTTTTTTTGAAATGATAGAATCTCCATTCACCATGTTTATCTTTTTGAGTTCTCTTCTAGCTTTTAGGTTGATCTCGAGTTTTGAGTATTCTTTTCTTTTGCAGAGTTTGATAGTTTGTCTTTTTCGGAGAAGTATTTTCAAAAACACATTGTTTTTGATTTGAGAAATTGTTCGGGAAAAAATTTCAGAAAATTGTTTAGGAAAAACTTGAGAGAAAATTTTGGGAAAAACTTTGGAGAAAATTGTTCGGGAAAAGTCCTTCAATTTTAGAGATTTCCATTTCAAAGATTCTCATTTCAAAATTTTGGAGATTTCGATTTCAAAGATTCTCATTTTGTAATTTTGGAGATTTCCATTTCAGAGATTCTCATTTCGGATTTTCGGAAGTTTTGACTTTGGAGTTTTCTTTTGGAAAAATTTCTTTCGAGACTTTCCTTTTAGCGGTTCGATTTTTAGAAATTTTGACTTTAGATATTTCTTTTGGAGGTTTTCACCTTGCAGAATTTCAGTTTTCTTTTGAATTTCTCCTTCTTCGGCTTCCGAAATCCAGAGCTTAATGTCTACTTCTACTTCAAAAGGAAAGGAGAAGATGAAATATTCATTCCTTAGAGTTGCCCCTCAATCTTGCCTATCATCTGATCTAGGAAACATAGGGGATACTGACTTAGGTCAGATTGACTTCCTAGATTTCTGGAGCAGGGTAAAAGCTCCTAACAAAAACCATGGATGCGAGCGATCTATGACAACGGAGCTTGTCCTTATGGCTGGTTTTCCTACTTCAATGCATTGTCTGAATTTGTTCTAGCTACGACTTCCCACTTTGATGCGGATTCTATGTCAGTTAAGGATGTTGATGATAAGGTGGTCATTTGCCTAGATCCCGATTTCTTTAATATCTCCTTAGATTACCTACATTCAAGACTACGTTACTTATTTCACCCAAAATTATAGTAGAACATTGGGACAAGGATGTTGACTCATGTACAAAAATTGTGATGAAAAGATACTTGGCTAAAAGCATGGTCAAGTTGCCAAAAACATTGTACAAGGAAGACTTCATCCAGAAGTCAATGACATAATCATACTGCTAAGTCAGGTCTCAGGCCTCCCATCTGCTAAGGAATTCCAAGAGTGGATGTTTTTATACATTACCACTATCAAGAAGAACAAAGAGCTTATCAGGTGGGGAGAGCATATCAGTAGCTCTATCTGTTATCAGTTGGGCAGAGTGTCGACTACCAAATCATTCTACATGACATCCTTCTTGGTCTATGCTACCACTGCCATGGGAGATTTTTCTAAACTAAATACCAAAGGCGTTCGCAGCACATCCCAGATTTATGACTTCTACCCCCAACTCACTCTAAGTGAGGGATGTAAGCACTTTCAAGAGTCATCGATGCTTTCTTTGCGATCATCCTCTACCACTTTGACAAAGAACTATACAATCAGAGGATTTCCAATGAAGCTTTCAAAGAAGTGTGGGAATGGGGAGCCATCTACCTCCAGTTCCCCACCTTCACCTACATTCGAGTTCTAGGTTTTGTTGGTGCCCCTAGAAAATTGCCAAGGTGTCCTATGGATAAGTGGGTTCTACTGGAGCTGGTTCGGAAACTATTGGATTATCATCGAATCCAAAACAAGCCACAAGGTAGGAATGCATTTTCCAATTTCAATTAGCAGATACACTTTTCTAAATATTCACAAAGCCAAGAATGTTGATGCAGAGATGGCTGAGGTAACCCTGTGGACTTTTCATCCAAGAACCAACTTCACTACTATTGGGGAAAGTTCAGCAAGACAAGATGTTCAACTGCTCACACGCCTTAACTAGAAGACATATGGATTCACTGTTGAGATGAGTATATCATCTGACAAAGAGATTATGAAAGGTTGGATTTAAGTGAAATTCACCAGTATGGGATAGCTGAGGTTCCAGGAGATTTGCAAGATGATGGTGAAGTGTTGGATGAAGCATATAAAATCGAAGATGTTTCCAATCAACCACTTCCATGGATTGATTGGTATCAAGAGGAATGCTCCAATACAAATGCAGAGTGGGTCCCATTCTTCAAAGGACCTACAAGTGGTTGGCTACTTTTGGAATCAAACCCAAAGGAGTTGAGCAAATTACAAATACAGGAGCCCCACCAGTCATAAACCCAACAACACCTACAAAGGGAAAGTGGTCGACCTAGAAGACCCCCACATTCCAAGAAAAATTTCATTTGTTGTTGGAAGTTCATCTCTTCCTCAAACTCTGTTTCTCAGACAATACCTATATAGCAAAACTACCATGGCGGATGTGATCGTGGTCGTGATTCTCCTGATTGTTCACAGGGCCCATCACTTCCTTCTTCTCTTCCATCATCCCTTCCTTTATCAGTTCCTCCCACTTCTGCCAGCGATTTCACCCTTCCCATCTCCTTCCATGGCTCAAGTATTCTCATCCCTTCCAGCTCTCTCAGTTGGAGAGAATATTGGGTCACCCTTTCCTCCTCCATTTCCTTTATCACTTCCTTTTCCTGTTGTTCCATCTTCCAATACCATTGTGTCAACTCCTACTATTGTGCTAACATCCACCCCATCCATCATTTCCACTTCTATCCAAAACACCCATGAATGTTCCCGTGCCCTTGCCTTGACTCGGGCATTAAATATCACATCTACTGCTCCATCTTCTTCAGTATCGACTATTCCAAAGTGGCTATTCTAGGTAGACCCCAAGAGAAAAAGAAATTTGCCTCTAGGAGATGTCATAGATCTCAAAATCTTGGAGCAAACACCCAAAAGACATGTTAAGAGACCAAGGACCATGTCAATCGATAATGAATTCATTCGGAGAATGGGTGATAGAGGTCACTACTCCTATTGAGGGAAACACCAAGGAAACAATCACGTGCAGTTATCGATCTCCAGATTTTCATTAGGAAAAGCCACTCATGAGGGAGCCAAACAGGATGTTCATACCGCCTCTGGGGGCTCTAATGGTGAAATATGACAAGGATAAAGCCACAAAGGATGAGCTAAAGGCTAAGGTCAAACAGCTCACATCATTATTATAAAGAGTCACACAGCCCATTTCATCTACTGAGTCCTCATCTACTACGGCCTTATCAGTTTCAGCTACTATTGATGATTTTTCTTATCATGAGCTTGAGAAACTAGGCTAGAAAGGGAGATCAGTAAATGGTTGGATTGAATGAATACTGCAGGAAGAAAATCCTTTGATCAAGGAAGTTGTGGAAATTTATAATGATTTGCAGGATGCAGATGACTATTCAGAAAATGGATGAGGCTTTCTCTGAGGAAAGCAACAATCTGAATTTGAATCTGGCAACATGGGAAGAGGTTAGAGTAGTGGATTCCAACTTGCTTCTTCAGGAGGGAGTGATCGATGATGCTTCCAAGTTGTTTGAGTACCAGAAGGCTATGGAATTCAGGTGCCAAGTGCTCCAGGATTTGATTAAAAAGTTGGATGATAAATGATTGGAAATCACATGCCTTAAATGATATATCAAAAGAATTTGATATTGCTCATTGTAAGTTCTTCAATGAGAGTATCGATGCCCTTCCTGAAGAACAAATCCAAGAAAATTTCAAAGACTTGGTGAAGCGGGATGATGATGTCACAAGAACCTTCAATTATGATTCCATTGATAGAATGGTCTTATGCCAGAACTTCATAGGAAGGATGTCAAAGGTTTTTTCAAGCTGAGAAGAATACCAGCCAAATTACTAGAGAAATCGAGACAACAGACGTAGTAAGTCACTACGCATGTGGGCTTGAGGATGAAGAAATCAGGAATAATCAAATGTTTCTTCAAATACAACCAAAGACTAGGCCATATGGAAAGAAAGCCAGGAGGAACTCGGAAAGGAAGAAGAGGTTGCAGAGCCAGATCAAGATTGAGCGGCCATGGAAGGACAAATTCGAGCTTCAGATCAATCAAAGTTGCGGGTTGACTCGGTCAAACCCTTGCAACAATTTTTCTATTTTCATGGGAGCTTGTTCCCTTAATTTAATGACATTTCTATTTTTAGTAAAATGTTAGTTAAGGGCCAGCTTGTAATGGCTCAACCTAAGAACTTATAAATAGATGAATGCTTGGAGTTCAAAGATATACAATTTCAAGATTTTGGTGAAATTACTCTTCAAGCTTGGAAGAGTATTTTTAGAGATTTGTGAAACCTTTTAATTTTATTCAGAATTGCACTTTTCCATTGAAAGTCTGAGTTATTGTGTGAAATAATTAGTCATTACATGCCTTGTGAATGTGATTCCTTAGATTTTATTAACTTTCCTTTACTTCATATTATTTACTTTATGTTATGAAAAATAATGATGTGGTTATTTTCTTCAATTTGTGATTATATTTTTCCTTTTGTTGATTAGAAAGTTATATCATTTTATCTTTCATGAAGTAGATGTTTAAGATGTGCTTGTGTTAATTTTTCCAGTAAAGTTATTTGTGTATCTGAACCAAATCATGTCCTTCTCTTTTGTATAAGTTTAACAAAGGAACATGTGTTTCTAGTTTGTGGTATTTTACCCTTTCAAGTTATAATAGGTGAAAGTGATTTAGGATGCAAGCATCTCACTCACATAACCCTTCCAAAAGTTGAACATCCCTTTTCTTTGGTGCATCACCACTTCTAGTTTAGATTTTATTTCCTTGCAATCTCTCCTTAATCCCATGAAGTGTTAGCATAGGACTAGTTAGCCATTTTCTTTATTGAGAAGTAGTAGAGCATTCAGTTTAGGTAAAGGAATTTTTCCTCTCTGGAGGTTCACCTCTAGCCCAAGTCCCACAACTTGAGAGGTGATCCCATGTGTCACTATCACACCGAATGTCGTGATTCATTTTCAGGCCATTCGAGGGTGCAGTGATTTTGTGACAATAGTTTTTGGCATGCCGGTGGGACAGAGAGTTAGTACTTCTCTTCTCATTTTATCAATCTAAGTACTTGGCGACTCCATATCTCTAGATTTCAAAGTTCAGTATATCAACTTATGTGAAGGATTCATACAAGATCTTCTTCAAGGTAAGGAAAATATCATCATACAGAGCTTTCATTGTCTCCGCCAAGAAGAAGAGGTAGAAGTCCTTTAGTCACCGCATCTACGGCTTTTCCTCGTAGAGGGCATTCAACTCCACCTGACGGATGCTTTCCTCTACCAAGGCATAATCTACATAGATTCACAATGGTAAAAAATGCTTGTCCTCCTTTTAATGCTAGTAGCCCCCTACAGTTGGCACAAAGAGATGCTATACCAACAAGCTACACTTAAAAGTTTTCCATTTTTAATGGCGAAACTAATATTTCACCTCGGGAACACATACTAGATGTAGCAAGCATTTGTGTAGTTCACAGTATCACAGAAGATAATGTAGCAATCCAACTTCTCGCTACTTCTTTCAAAGGAAGGGCACTCCAATGGTTCAGGAGCTTAGCCGTTGGTTCGATTACTACATGGAATGAATTGGGCACTAAGTTTTGTAAGTAGTTTGAAGATAAAAGTGATCATTTATCACTTGTGGAACAATTCCATACCATCAAAAGATCTCCTCAAGAATATATGAGTGATTTCAATCTCCACTTTGACAAAACTTGGAAGTGAATTCCAGCTCTTGTATGGCCATCTCCACAAAGCACCTTCCTATATTATTTATGAGCATTGAATAGTGACATTGTTGTCCTGATTCAATCAATGGAGGCAATATTGTTCCTGATGTCTATGAAATTGCTGTCATAGCTAAAAATTACCTAATTAAGTAGGTAAAATTGCTCCTAGGCCTCCTATACCTGTGTTTGTAGAACTCAGAGTAAACAACCAACTCTTGCTCTAATTCCGGTAGCTTCAAATTCAGCAACTACGCCTATGTCCAACCCTACTAATGACCTGGCTGAGGTGAAGTCACTATTGCAAACTTTTGGGAATGAACTTGTGGCAATGAAAGAGGCAGCAGTCCCAATATACTCGCCCTTCCAATCTCAATATCAAACGAACCATTCTCCCTTCCAAGGAAATGGTCAGTCACAGAACCAAGCCATAAGCCAAGCTGTAAATATTAAACCTTTGAATTCCTGAAATCCTTCTGCTACTAGTTCTTCTAGAGCCATAGTTCTAGTTCAAAACAATCTCATCCAAGATTATGAGTGGTGTTATCCTTGTTCCCAACCCCACAATCAGAATCTCTACCCAAATGGAGTTTTGAGTCAGGCTCTCATGGTCCAAAGTATATCCAACCCATCAAGAATCAACAAATAAGATGACAACCCAAGATAATCAAGCCCAAACCACTAAAGAAACCACATTAGTAAATTGGAAATCTAATGATTTTTGTGGACTAAATGCGATGCCTCCTCGGTGGCTTCAAATACACGTTCCAAAAAGAGGGCAATAGAACCACAAAGTTCTAAAGCTGATCAGGCATCTACCTCATGTCCTCAAGCACAACCAATGATAGATAAAGATGCAGGGAAGAAACCACCAGAAGTATCTACAAGCCAATCTCCAAAGAGTAATGGACCTGCAGTTGTGACGGTGCCAAATAAACATTTTCTAAAAGAAGATACTAGTGCCCAAAAGAGCATCAGCAAAGTAGGGGCAATACCATTCAGTATTGTAGAGTAGATGAAAAATACTAATTTGAGCGTCACCATGTGGGATGCGCTTTCAATACCATCTCAACGGAATTTGCTACGAGAGGCTTTGAATAGTTTTGGCACTACTGATAAATCATCAAGTCATGGAGCATCCATATCAACCAATCTATGTCAACCAGAGACAAAAGGGGTTCCCAGAGAAAATAAACCACCACCATTTTATATCTCTCTAATCATCGGCAATCATTTGGTTCATAATTGCATGATTGATTCTCGGGGCTAGTAGTTCTATCATGCCTAAGCAGATTGCAGACGTGTTGGGGATCTCATATACCCCAATTTCAAAAGGAGTAGTTTAGTTGGATGATATGGCAGTCAAGACCATTGGGATCATTAAGGGGCTCCAACTTACCATCCACGCATGTCCTAGTTTTTGTTCACACAAGACATATCGGTCATTGATCTCCCTCCTCTTTTTTCCATTTGCTTATCATGAGATTTCACCACCAAAATGGGTGGTTATTTATCAGCAGACTGGTCGCATATGATTTTGAGAACTCGGTATGGAACAAAGGTGACTATAAGAGCTGAACCCATTTGCCAAAACCATGTAGAACCATACACAGTCAAGCTTATCGAATGGTAATTATGCCATTGGTCAACCCAAAGAGGAAGATGCAGACCATGAGCCAACTACTCTCATAGAGGAGGTTCCTGATACAATCCTTGATGAAGTGAGTACAAATCACCAATATGACCCATATGATGATTTGTTGGCAAATGAAGAATCTGTTCTTTTGTTTTGGAAGAGACTAGATTGGGAACATATTGTGTACATGAAGAAGGCACGATTGTACCTCAGTTGGTCAAAACACCCAGTGATTCCAAGGGATTATGGCAACTATTCTTTGATGGCTCAAGGAGAAAAAATGGATCCGGTGCAGGAGTTATGTTGATCTCTCCAAAAGGAGATAAATATTTCTCATCCTTTTGATTTCAGTTTAGTTGCACTAACAATGTTGCCGAGTATGAAGCCTAGTGTAAGGGATCCAGGCTGCTCAAAAGAGGGGAATCAAGGCTCTGACTATTTTTGGAGATAGTGAGTTGGTTTTTCATCAAGTAACGGCATGCAGTGCATCCAAGAAATGATCTTTTAAGATCATACAAAAATCAGTTTGGGATCTAATTGAAGATTTTGAGGCTTTTGGAATTCATGTAATTCCTAGAAGTCAGAATCAAGACGTTGATATGTTGGCCATGGTGGGCTCAAAATATGACATACCTCTCGATATCATGGAGGAAGGGAAACAAATCGTCAAAATGGTGGTTCGTCATGCATTACCTGATAATGTAAGTAGTTGGCAAGTGTTCGACAATGATGAACAAATTGTCCTTTTCTTACAACAAGAAGCAGAGTTCGTAGTCAAACATCGAGTAAATTGTAGGAATCCTATGGCAATCAAGTCATCCAGTTGAAAGGAAATAAGTTACAAAAGGTCTAGTTACTCTCGAATCCATTTTTGATATAGATGATCAGGTCAAGTGGTAGGGCACTAACATGACAATCAAAGAAGAGGACTTCGAAGAGGTTGAGGTAGCTAGCGAGAAATTTCTAAAGATCGGAAAAGTGTGCACTAATCAAGAAAAGAAAGGTTTCACTGAGTTGTGTCAATAATACCACGACATCTTCTCTTGGAGTTACAAGGACTTGCGTGGTTTTGATCCAGGCCTAGCACAACATACCATTGAACTGGACCCAAGTTCTAAGCCAGTTCATCAAAAGTAGAGGCCGATCAACCCTAGAATTGAGCCATTAATGTAAGAACTGACTAAGCTCATCGAAGCCTACATAATTTTTCCCATCAAACATTCGTCATGGGTGGAAAATCAATTTGGTACTGTAAGGAAGAAGAATGGAGAAATTCGATTGTGCGTGGACTTCGAGGATTTGAATCACACCTCATTAAAAGATCATTACCCTCTACCATCAATGGAACAAATCTTCAAACAATATCGGGGCCCAAAGGTTCTCTTTACTCGATGGATATTCGGGTATAATCAAATTTGGGTCCAAGAATCTAATCAATTCAAGATGGAATTTACTACTAAATGGGGCACTTATGCATACAACAAGATGCCATTCGGGCTATCCAATGCAGGGGCTACTTTCTAGAGAGCTATGGATATGGCATTCAAAGGACTCATCAACAATATTATCTTGGTTTACCTTGATGACATAAATGTCTATTCCAAGCATGTCGAAGATCATATCATGCATCTACGAAAGGTTTTCCGAAGATGTAGGGATTTTGGGGTCTCATTGAATCCTAAAAAGTGTATTTTCATAGTTTAGGAAGGAAATTTGTTAGGACATATCGTCTCTGTGGAAGGACTATCCATTGATCCAGCTAGGATCCAGTCAATTATGTCCCTATCTCTTCCAAGTCACAAAAAGGGTCTCCAGAGTTTCCTGGGAACCATTAATTTCATGCGAAGATTCATTCCCCAATTTGCAACAATGGCCAAGCCACTTACAACCATGTTAAAAAGAATATTCCATTTTCATGGAATGAGGGAAGGGAGAGAAAGTTTTGAGGCTATCAAAGACATCCATTTCCCAGGTGCCCACATTGGTGAATCCTAAGTTCGATAAAGACTTCATTCTCTATGCCTTTGCAGGACATGAAAGCATTTTAGGGATTCTAACTCAGCAGAATGATGATCTATGGAACAACCAATTACTTTCTTCAGTCAGTCTCTCAAGGAGTATGAGCTCAAATATTCGTTCATTGAAAAGTAGGTCTTTGTAGTCATTCGAGCTCTGAAAAAATTCAGGCACATGTTGTCCAACAATAAGGTGCATTTGATGGTTTCTCACCTCGGCATTAAAGAATTTTTGTTGAATAAATAAATGAATGAGAAACATGTTGGTGGATCACGAAAGTAATGGAGTATGATGTACACATTAAGGTCACTAAGCTTGTCAGAGGCAAGGGGTTATGCCAACAGTTGGCTGCAGACATGGAAACTAAAGAGGTAAGAGATGTTACGCTCCTCAATACTGATGGTGAAAATGACCAGATTGATTGGTTGACTAAGATGCAAAATTTCCTCCTCTTGGGGGTATATCCTCCAAATATGGATAAGGTTCAACGATGCACTTTCCACCTCCAGTCTATTCCATATGTTGTGGTGGATAATGTTCTTTTTTGAAAGGATTTGAATGGTGTCCTTCTACGTTGCATCAAGCCAAAACAGGTGAGTGAGATATTGGAGGAATTCCACAATGGCCTTTTAGGAGGGCATTATTCAGCACGAAAAATAGCTACCAAGATCATGCGAGCTAATTATTACTAGCCGGACTGTTCAAAGATGCTCATTTTTGGGTAAGGAAATGTAAGGAATGTGCTCTCTTTGCAGGTAAAATAGAGGCTGGCAGCACTCCCATTACATCCCATTCAGGTGGATCAACCTTTGTTCAGTGGGGTTGGAATTTATTGGTATGATTAATCCTCCATCCAATGAAGGGCATAAATGGGTTCTTACTGCTATAGATTATTTCACTCGTTGGACAGAAGTAGTGGCTTTGAAGGAAAGCAATGAAAAGGCTATTCTTGAATTTTTGGAAAATATCATGACAAGATTCGGTGTCCCATTTACTGTTATCTCTGACAATGCAATGGCATTCCTCGAGATGAAAATAAGTGAATGGGCCATCAAAGCAATGGGTCTACCTCAAGACTTCATCTAACTACTATCCACAAGGAAATGGGTTGGCCGAATCTAGCAACAAGAATTTGATAAGGATCATCAAGCGCACGATGGAAGCAAATAAAAGGACCTGGCATACTCAGCTTAAGGTCACTCTGTGGGCAGATCGAATAACACCTAAAAAGGCCATTGGGGTTTCACCTTTCATAATGGTATATGGACGGGAAGAAAACTCCCACTTTCCTTGGAAATACCTTCCTTAGACTTGGCCTATCGGCTTGAGGTTATGGAAGATGACGCCTTAACAGTGAGATTTTCCAAACTCATGGAGTTGGAAGAAACTCGGAACATAGCTATGCATGCGTACACTCACACACCATCGAGACCCATGTCAAAAAATCCTTTGATAAGAAATCTTTAGCAGATCATTCGAGAGAAGGATATTTGGTCCTTAAGTGGGACAAAGACCGAGCTAAAACCAGGAAGCATGCCAAGTTTGATGCCCTCTGGAGTGGGCCCTATGTTATCACAAGTTGTAAAGAGGTGAATTCCTTTCATCTATCCAAACTCAATGGAGAAGAATTTCCCATTCATGTGAATGGGATACATCTCAAGGCTTTATTTTGAGATTGTTCCACCTTATATAGTGTTTTGTCTTTCCTCCAAGTGCTTTGCACATCGTTCGTTTGGTTTTGTTTTTCTTCTTTTGTTTTGTTGTGTTTTCTTTTTAGGACTCCTTTGCCCAATGTTTTGCTTAAGGCTACTAGTCTAAAAGCTTAGTAGGAAAGCTTTCCCTGGAGGTCACCAAAAATGTTAGCAATTTAACTTACCCTGAAAGATAAGTCAAAAAAGAGTCGAAAAATTTTTTTAGAAATCCCTTGTACAATGAGCTTCCAAGTCTTAAGTCTAAATTTTAGATTTCAGATTTTCAGAGTTTTTCATTTTGAAAGTTTTTTTTGAACATTTGGAAGTTTTAAACTTAAATTCTCAAAGTCCAAAATCCTAAATTTCCAAATTTTTAGACTTTTGGGGTTTCTAATTTGGAGTTTTCTTTCGAACATTTGGTGTTTTGGACTTAAATTTCTGAAATCCTCTTTTTTTTTTCGAATTTCGAGTTTTGTTTTAGGAAAGTTTGGTTGCAGTTTAAAAAATTTTCTTTCATTTTGTCCAAAGTCCAAAATTTTGAAAGTCTGAAAGTCTGAATTTTCAGACTTTTGGGGTTTTCGGTTTCTAATTTTCATCACCAATTCATTTTGTTTCCAAAATTCCTGTCTAAAGTCCTGAAATCTGAAAGTTTTGAATTTTCAACTTTGGGGTTTTCGGGTTTGAATTTTAGAGTTTTCTAAGAAATTATTTCTTCACAAACCCCATACGGATTGGATTTTCCATTAATGTCAGGTTTTCTATTTAAACTTGATTTTCTCGGTCATTTTCACCGACAAGTATCTCGACATTCCTTTTTCTTGTCCTTTGTGACGTCTTTTTCAAGGTATGTTGTTTTTGTTATTTCTTTTTGGTTTTAGATTTTCTTATTTATTTTCGTCTTCCCTTTTTCTTCCCTCTATTTTCTTTGTGTGTTTTCAAATATGGACTCTCCATTCACCATGTTTTTTTTTGAGTTCTCTTCGAGCTTTCAGTTATCTCAATTTTCATCCTTTTCTCTTAGGTAGATTCATATTTGTCTCTTTTGTTAGTTCGCCAAAGTGTTGGGAAATACTTTTCAAGAAAAACTTGAGAAAATTCTCATTTCAAAAAATTTTCGGAGAAAATTGTTCGGAGAAAACTTTTGAGAAAATTTTCACTTCGAGTCCTTTGGAAAATTTTAGAGAATTTTCATTTCGGAAAATCATTTTGGATTTTCTTTTGGAAGAAAATATTTAAATTTGTTCGAAAATTCTCTTTCGGAATTTTAGAATTTTATTTCAAATTTTTCTTTCGGAAAAATTTCTTTTGACTTTCATTTGGAGTTTTCTTTCGAGATTTTTGACTTTGGAGATTTCTTTGAGAGGTTTTCACCCTACAAATTTTAGAGATTTTCTTTTCAAAATTTCTCCTTCTTCGGCTTCAAATCCAGAAGCTTGATGTCTACTTCTACTTCAAAGGGAAGGAGAAAATGAAATATTCATTCCTTGAGAGTTGCCCTCAATCTTTCCTATCATCTGATCTAGGCAACATAGGGGATACTGACTTAGGTCAGATTGACTTCCCAGATTTGGAGTAGGGTAAAATATTCTAACAAAAACCATGGATGCAGGTGATCTATGATAGCGGGCTTGTCCTTGGGTTGGTTTTCCCGCTCAATGCATTGTCTTGAATTTGTTCTAGCTTGTAGCTTCCACTTTGATGTGGATTCTATGTCAGTTAAGGATGATGATGATAAGGTGGTCATTCACCTAGATCCTAATTTCTTTGAAGATCTCCTCAGTTACTTGACGTTCAAGACACCGCTATTTCACCTGAAATAGTAGTAGAACATTGGGAAAAGGATGTTGATTCATGTACAAAGATTGTAATGAGAATCTACTTGGCCAAAAGCATGGTCAAGTTGCCAAAAACATTGTATAGGGCAGACTTCATCCAGGAAGTCAATGACATAATCATACTACTAAGTGAGTCTCAGGCCTCCCATCTGCCAAGGAATTCCAAGAGTGGATGTTTTTATACATTTCCACTATCAAGAAGATCAAAGAGCTTATCATGTGGGGAGAGCATATCAGTAGATCCATCTGCTATCAGTTGGGCAGAGTCTCAACCACTAAATCCTTCTACATGACATCATTCTTGTCTATGTCTATGCTACCACCGCCATGGGAGATTTTTCTAGGTACCAAATGCATTTGCAAAGACATCCCAATTTATGACTTCTACCCCCAACTCACTCGAGCGAGGGATGCAAGCACTTCCAATGGTGAGTGATGCTTTATTCGCAATCATCCTCTACCACTTTGATAAAGAGTTATAAAATCAAAGGATTTTGATGAATCCTTCAAAGAAGTATGCAAGTGTGGAAGCCATCTACCTCCAGTTTCCCACCTTCATCTACATTTGAATTCTTTCTTTAGAAATTTCCAATGTGTCCTACGGATAAATGGGTTCTACTGGAGTTGGTTCGGAAACTATTGGATTATCATCAAATCCAAAACAAGCGCCACAAGGTAGGAATGCATTTTCTATTTTAATTGGCAGGTACACTTGTCTAAATATTCACAAAGCTAAGAATTTTGCCAATGCAGAGATGGCTAAGGTAACCCTGCGGACTTTTCATCCAAGAACCAACTTTGACTATTGGGAAAGTTCGGCGAGACAGACGTTCAACTACCTATACACCTCAACTAGAAGATATTTGGATTCACTGTCGAGATGAGTATATCATCCGACAAAGAGATTATGAAAGGTTGGATGTGAGTGAAATTCGCCAGTATGGAATAGCTAAGTTCCAAGAGATTTGTAAGATGATGGTGAAGTGTTGGATGAAGCATATAAGACTAAGATGTTTCCAATCAACCACTTCCATGGATTGATTGGTATCAAGAGGAATGCTCCAACACAAATGAAAGATCAGGGCCCATTCTTTAGATGGACCTAGAGTGGTTGGATTCTTAAAAGGAATCAAACCCAAAGGAGTTGAGGTACTTACAAAATCAAAGCCCCACCAATAAATCGAATAGCACCTTGAAAGGAAAGCGGTGGACCTAGAAGACCCCACGGTGCGAAGGAAAATTTCATTTGTTGTTGGAAGCTCATCTCTTCCTCAAAAACTTGTTTCTCGGTCAAATACCTATAACAAAGACCATGGCGATGTGATCGTGGTTAGTGATTCTCATGATTGTTCACAGGGGCCCATCACTTCCTTCTTCTCTTCCATCGTCCCTTCCTTTATCGATTCCTCCCACTTCGCCAAAGCATTTCACCTTCCCATCTCCTTCTATGGCTCAAGTATTCTCATCCCATTTCCAGCTCTCTCACTTGGAGAGAATATTGGGTCACCCTTTCCTCCTCCATTTCCTTTATCACTTCCTTTTCCTATTGTTCCATCTTCCAATACCATTGTATCAACTCCTATTGTTGTGTTAACATCCACCCCATCCATCATTACCACTTCTATCCAAACACCCATGAATGTTCCTAGTGCCCTTACCTTGACTTAGGCATTAAGTATCACATCTACTGCTCCATCTTCTTCATTATCAACTATTCGGGAATGGCTATTCAGGAAGACCCCCAAGCAGAAAAAGAAGGTGCCTCTAGGAGATGTCATAGATCTCAGCATTTGGAGCAAAAACCCAAAATATAGGCTAAGAGACCAAGGACCATGTCAAATCTAACAGTGAATTCATCCAGAGAATGGGTGATAGAGGTCGCTACTCATGTTGAGGGAAAGACCAAGGAAACAATCACAGCTGCAGATTATCAAATCTCTAGATTTTCATTAGGAAAAGCCACTCATGAGGGGGCCAAACAGGATGTTCATACCACTTTGGGGGTTCTAATGGAGAAATACGACAAGGATAAAGCCACAAAGGATGAGCTAAAGGCTAAGGTCGAATAGACTCACATCATTGTTAGAAGAGTCACACAACCCATTTCATATACTGAGTCCTCATCTACTATGGCCTTAGTAGTTTCAGCTACTTTTGATAATTTGTCTTATCATGAGCTCGAAGAAACTAGGCTAGAAAGGGAGATCAATAAATGGATGGATTGAACAATATTGCATGGGAAGAAAATCCTTTGATCAAGGAAGTTGTGGAAATTTATAATGATTTGTAGGAAGATGAAGATGACTATTCGAGAAAATGGATGAGGCTTTCTTTAAGGACAACAACAATCTAAATTTGAATCGGTGCACATGGGAAGAGGTTAGAGCATTGGATTCCGACTTGCTTCTTTAGGAGGGAGTGATCAATGATGCTTCAAAGTTGTTTGAGTATCTAGAAAGGCTATGGAATTCAGGTGCCAAGTGCTCCAGATTTGATTAAAAATTTGGATGACAAACGATTGAAATCATATATGCCTTAAATGATATCATAAGAAGAATTCGATATTTCTCATTGTAAGTTCTTCAATAAGAGTATCGATGCCCTTCTGAAGAACAAATCTAGGAAAATTTCAAAGACTTGGTGAAGCGGGATGATGATGTCACAAGAACCTTCAATTCTAATTCCATTGATAGAATGGTCTTATGCCGTAACTTCATAGGAAGGATGTCAAAGGTGTCTTCAAGCTGAAAAGAATACCAACTAGATTACCGAGAGAAATCGAGACAATGACATAGTAAGTCACTATGCATGTGGACACGAGGATGAAGAGATCCAGGAATAATCAAACGTTTCTTCGAATACAACCAAAGACTAGCCATATGGAAAGAAAGCCAGGAGGAACTCGGAAAAGATGAAGAGGTTGTTGAGCTAGATCAAGATTGAGTAGCCATGAAAGGAAAATTGAGCTTGAGATCATTCAAAGTTGCAGGGTTGACTCGATCAAACCTTTGTAACAATTTTGCTATTTTCATAGGAGCTTGTTCCCTTAATTTAATGACATTTCTATTTTTAGTAAAATGTTAGTTAAGGGCCCAACTATAATGGCTCGGTCTAAGAGAACTTATAAATAGATGAATGCTTGGAGTTCAAAGATATACAATTTCAGATTTTGGTGAAATTACTCTTCAAGCTTGGAAGAGTATTTTCAAATATTTGTGAAACCTTTTAATTTTATTCAAAATTGCACTTTACCATTGAAAGTATGATTTATTGTGTGAAATAATTAGTCATTACATGCCTTGTGAATGTGATTCCTTAGTATTTTTATTAGCTTGCCTTTACTTTAGATTATTTACTTTATGTTATGAAAAATGATGTGGTTATTTTTCTTTAGCTTGATTATACCTTTCCTTCATGTTTATTAGATGTTACGTCATTTTTATCTTTCGTGAAAGTAGAATGTTTAAGATGTGCTTGTGTTAATTTTTCCAATAAAGTTATCTTGTGTATCGAACCAAATCATGTCCTTCTCTTTTGTATAAGTTTAACAAAGGAATGTGTGTTTCTAGTTTGTGGTATTCTTACCCTTTCAGTTATAATAGGTGAAAGTGATTTAGGATGCACATCTTGGTCACGATAAACCTTCCAAAATTTGAACATCCCTACTCTTTGGTGCATCACCACTTCTAGTTTAGATTTTATTTCCTTGCAATCTCTCCTTAATCCCATGAAGTGTTAGCATAGGACTAGTTAGCCATTTTCTTTATTGAGAAGTAGAGCATTCGGTTTAGGTAAAAGAAGCTGGCCTTTCTCTTTAGGTTCACCTCTAGACCAAGTCTCATAGCTTGAGAGGTGATCCCATGTGTCACAATCACACCAAATGTCGTGATTCATTTTCGAGCAATTCGGGGGTGCGGTGATTTTGTGACAACAGATGAGCAGAATACACCAAAATTCATATATATTACTCCAATAGTTGTGAATGTATTACATTAGAAAAGAGGAAATTTTTTTTTACAAAACCCGGAAGAAGGATAGAGCTTCAAGACCTCTATCTTTTACAAAAGAGGGACTTGAGGAAAGAAGAAAAATATTGATTCTTGAAGTCCCAATAATGATGATATAATCTATCAAGTATCTATATCAAGTATATTTGTTACATCATACTTTTATTACAATAAATAGGAGGAGAAGGAGGTGAGAGCCAATTCTCGAACTCCTTTCAACCTGCTTTCAATTATGATAAATGATGTGAAGTAAATTGAAAACAGATTTCTTCAGATCTTTCTCAAACTTTTCCCATTATTTTCCCTTTCAAAGGAGTGAGAGCCATGCCTATTTAATGCATGTTTAACTATCCTAACCAACTCCTTTAATATGGATTCATCTTTTGAGGAAACTCCTTTTCTTTTTTATTACATAACCAGATATTTCGATCCCTTGTGCATTGGTTCCCGGACCCATGATTCAACTGACACGTATTTTGTCACTTTACTGAAATGGCCCTTAGGATGCAGATGAATAACTTGAGTCTTCACAGGTTGGCATTCTTCACACGGACTATGCATTAATTCGCTACTGAAATGACAAGCTAGATGACCCCTCACCTCTGATCTTTTAAAAAATTCATGAGCATTTAAATCTTATAGATAAGTCTCGAATCACTCATAAATGGTACATGGCTCATCACCTTTTGAGGCCTACTTGAAACTAGAGTCTATTTTTGTAATATCCATGTGGAAGGCCTGCGCATCCTTATGATTCTACTTTTCTTCATGGCTCGTGGGAATGCATTGGGTTGACACTTGGCATCATCTGTGAGCTTCCATTTTAATCCTTTGGATGATTAAAGGACTTGTTGTATATAAATGTGAAGACCCCATCTTGAGCGGGACCCTTACAATTGATTACATGTGTAAGCCCCATGGGAGTTTGAGACTTTATTCCCTCCTTTGACTCTGAAGCTACAATCGGTTTGACACTTGGCACCATCATGAGCTACTTCTTTTTCTTGTTATTTTGGCTAAGTCCCTTTGGCAAATATTTGACTCGAATGGGCTTGAAAATGCGGAAATTTACTAGTTGAGGAATTTAAATAATAGATCGCATCTTAATAATAACCATGTGCGTTTACAAAGGATGGAAAATCATGCAAGCGCTCTAAATAGTAGACTTCCTATAGTTAACTCGATTAGAAATACTATTATTAGCCTAACCTATGCATGACTCTCGGTCGATACTTATTCCCAAAATACCATTGCATGAGCTACAAGTATTCATGTCTTTGTGTTCCCAAAGCACTCTAACTCCAAAAACAACCTGGATCCCCAAAAAGCTAATTCATGAATTAAGAGTGTTATGGCATCCGCTTGTTTTGTTATTCTTTCACACCTTCAAATATTCCTTTCTCCGTGTGCGCATCCTTTATGTGCCTTTACTTTAGAGTAATATTCTATCTACTCAACATATCTTTATTCTACCCATTTCCTCAAATTTAGAAGGTGATCTATAATCGCATATTCTCATTTAAATGTAATAGACCTAAGAGTCCTAGTATTTATTTCAATTGTTTCATTGTATTTGTATAATAAAATATAACACATTGGGCATTCTATCTTCCCATAGGGTCTATTTTGAACTAGAAAACCCTTTAATTGTCCAATATATTTATCCATAAGGAGTCTTTAACACCTGTATAAATTTTTTGGGTAATATAATGTTGTTTATTTCTTAGTAGTTGTAACAAAACACACAGGGGTTTAGATCTATTTTTTCTTGTTAATGGTCCGATATTTTTCTTTTGATTACCATTGTAGAGTAGGGTTTACAAATACTATTTGAAGGTAAACATAGATATCATGTACAAGGTTTAAAGGAAACTAAATACGAACACATAGATTAGCTTCCTCCTTAACAAGGTTCATATCTACTTCTTTGTTTTGGCTAATGTCCCCATATATTATTTTTGATCAAGCATTTTATTGATGCAGGGTTTAATATTGTATTTTATGATTTACAACCTATTCAATGCAATGAAATGTTTATTGTTGTAGTCAAGATTATAATTGTTATTTTCATAAATTGTATTTTATCTAGTAAATGGTTTTCATTGCACCTTATGGTTCATGAACAATATCAAGAATGTGTGTGGAATTAGGGTTAAAATAATTATTCTCTTATCTTTGTTATTATTCTATATCATTTGATTCATTTTTGGGGTCCTCTCCACCTTATCCGCCAATCCCAATAAGCTTATTAACGAATACTTTGAAAGGTGCTTGAACTATGAAGCTCCCACAACTTTTCCTTGTATTGATCGTTGTGACTAGATACATGATTATAAAGGTGGACTGGATGTAATTATCGGAGTAAAATTTGTAGAGGAGAAAAAATATTCTTTAGCTAAGTTGGTGTTAGATTACTTGAGAGATAATGATATAAATTGTGGCAAATTTGGTGGTGGTATCCTGTCAAATAATAGCAAAAGTGAAGAATAAAAGCATCGGTTTTCTAGCTAAAATATCCGGAATAGAGAAGGGAGAAGCTTAATGATATCTTGAATACACTTTATTCAATGGTTCTCAACATCTCCAAGGTCTATAAATGTACTGTAATGTTTCTACTATATTGTAATAAAAATATGGGAATTTTAATTTACAAAAACTTTAAATTAGTTATTAATGCTTTGGAAGTACTACAAGTGTTAAAGTTATGGGAATATTCAAGTGCCCTTTTTCTTAGATATCAATATCTGAAAGGATCTTCCTTTTAGGTGCACTTCATATACTAATAAAAATTTGATATAAGTACCTAAATGGTATTATTATCTTGTGAGAATAATAAAGATGCTTCAACTAAATTTTCTAAACTATTATGTTCATGGATTTAATTTATTTGATCAATATTTCATGATTTAATTATTTTCCTTATCACTTTCCTATAGATTATATCATTGGATTAATATTGTACAATATATATTAAAAAAGTAGAAAAATGTGAAGAAACATGAACTATTCCCGGGGACGAGAAAGGGAAGATGCATAGGAAACTAGTCAAAATTATGCTCCCACCAAACAGAGGAAATATAAAGCTGGAAGATAATTGTTAAAAATGATGTGGATTATGTGATGGCAATACACAATACTATGAGTAAAAAAAATACCGAGAGGAAGTCTTACCCTATCTTCAACATTGTTGGCTTCCTCCAAGCATTGTAATCTCCAGTAACATGGTAGGAGGATGGCCATTAACAACTGAACTTGTGTATTTGTTGTATATTTGTGTAAATAACAAGTTATATACTTTAACATTCAAAAATATAGAAAATTTTGAACAATCAATGTGGTAACTGAAATAATCATGGAGAATGGTAGAATGCGGGTTCGAATCCGAAGCGCGCAAGGTTGAATTCTATGAAAATGGGGTAGGAGGATGGATGGCCATCATAAAATGAGCCTACTTATTTATTAGGATTTCATGTAAATAACAATACACATATTTTAACACTAAGAAATACTAAAAATATAATCAAATAACGAGTTAACTTAAAGTATCATGAGGAATGGTAGAACTTAGGGTTGGAAGCCGAAATTTGTAAGGTTGAATTGTAGGAAAATGGTGCATGAGGATGGATGTCTATCAACAATTGAACTTGAAATTGAACTTGCATACTTGTCATGGCATGATGAAAATAATAGGGGAGTTCAGATTGAGCGTTGTACATATTTTACCTTTCAAAAATACAAATAGTGTTAAATAACCTATGTGTTAGTGAACAATACTGTAGTTTTCATTTAAGCTCCTTTAAAAATAGGTAAGAAAATAACTTGAAACAAATTTTGGATTACACTATAATTTATATTTTATGATATTTTTGGATGTGATAAGGAATTAAATACAAATTTTATCACCTCCAAACACATTCTCAAATGGAGGGATGGCTTGAAAACATCGGTCCCAGATTCAATTTCACTTGTTTTTTATAAATAAATTTTAAATTGAAAGGCAAATAGAGGAAAGATCCCACAAAATCATAAATTGCATTATAAGTATCTTTCATTTATTCTCGCTTGAGGAAAGCCCAATTTTTTTGCCATGAAGTTAAGAACAAATGTAATAATGATTCTACGATTGAAGGAAAATATAATCTAAAATGAAAACTACGATAGTATTTTCAAAAATTTATATAGTTGTGAAAGGGATGAAATATATTTATGGGAATTTACCTAAATGCTTACGTATATTCATGCTTGAGTAGTTCGTTGATAGATATTATGTCACAAATAACCCACCAAAATTCAATTCTTTATAAATACTAAATAACCGATGAACTCGAATAGCTTGAAGAAAACTTATAAAATGCAACTTCCCAATACTTTCTGATGGCACTTGTGTTGAAGAGGGTTTCTCCTTCTACTCTTTTAATGTACACAAATTTACTTACGAAACCCAAGACAACCTAAAAGTTAAATTGGAAAAATTATTGAATTATTTTATTTTTTTGTTAAAAGCTGGTTCAAGTAACACTTACCTTATTCCTTGGTTAACCGACTTTTTAATTAATAATTAAATTATATTATTCAATTTCTAGTTTGGTTTAAAAATCTCCATTTCTATAATCCTTAATTAATTTAATAATGTAGTTCAAAATTCATTTAATAATTTATTATTCTAGGGCTAAGTCTAATTTGTCCTTCCATTTAAACAAATACTATTAAATTTAATCCCCAATTATAAATGTTGTCTAATTACTAACAGGGTGAATTGATTTAATTAAATACAAGGTCATGGGATTTTATTAACAAAACATCAACTAATCAAATAGGCTATAGAATATATTTAGCTTCTACACCACTTAAGTGGCCCCATTCAAATTTGACCCATGCATTTCATTTAAAGTAATCTCACCTAACCCTCACCTAACTTTTGTAGGGATTATTTTTAGCCATAGGATGGATTAAATCTAGACCATTGGATCTAAGGGATTTAAAACTAACCCTAAACATCTCTATGGAAAGATTTTATTCTTTCATTTGACTTATTTCCTCATTTTTGGTTTTGCAGGTTTATGGAAAGAGAAGTCCGAAGGAATCCATGGAAGGATGTGGAGCTTAGGATGGATGCTCCCATTATGTTTTTCTATGGTATAGTAGTTTTATGAAGGGTTTGCCAACATTTTTGGCTTGTAATTTCATTCTACCCTCTCCTAGGGTTTGATTGAAATTTCTATTTGTTGTAAATCTATTCATTGTTGTAGATCAATTTTTTCTTGTATTTACCCTATTTGGAAAAATGGGCATTTGCCCCTTTTAATAAATCTATTTTTTAAAGTAGAGAATACACTCAATTTTAGTATATATATATATATATGTGTGTGTGTGTGTGTGTGTGTGTGTGTGTGTGTGTGTGTGTGTGTGTGTGTGTGTGTGTGTGTGTGTGTGTGTGTGTGTGTGTGTGTGTGTGTGTGTGTGTGTGTGTGTGTGTGTGTGTGTTGTGTAATATAACAACACGAAATTTTATTTATTTATAAGAAAACAAATATACAAATCTTCACACACACACATAGATATATATTTATATGTGTGTATATTCTTTATAATTAAAATCGGTGGTACCAAAAATACGGACTACGATTTGAAAGGAACTCGACCAATGATTTAAAATTGACAGGGTTGTATTGCATGGTGGGGCTTGGCCCCACCCTCGATTTTATAAAACAAGTTGGGCGTGGGTATTTAACCCCGCCCCCACCCCACCCCCATGGCCCATATTCAACAATACATTTTTTTATAAAATCTTTCAAACTTTCAAACTATATATATATATATATATATATATATATATATATATAAGTATTAAAACTTAATATTTTAATGTGTGATTAATTTTATTTTATTTTTTTAAATATATAAGTATATTATAAGTTGTTTAACACATATAAATTTATATAATTAGATATAGTGATAGTTATTATTATTATTTTTCTACTTATTCAAGTAATAGTGAAATTGAACAATCTATGGAAAATTCCCATTCAACCTCGCTAGTTTAAAAGGGAAGAATTTCCTTTATTATATAATTTTAACTACTATATTTTTATGCGAGGAATGTAGCTACAAGTTAAATATTTATCCATAGATTTTCCTTCCTTGAACTTAACCAAGAATGTAACAATAATTTTTAAAATTTTCAAAGCTGTCTTCTTTTCAAAAAAACAAGCAACCATCTACTTTCATTCACCATAACTAAATGGAATTCCATTCCCAACGACAAGTGAATTTTTTCAAGATTCTCAATGTTTTTAAAATGGAAAATATCACACTTTGGAAGAAATGAAACAAACTTATATTGAAAGATACATTGTTATTTCTACTCATCCCAAGTTTTCTATTTCATTTAACCAATGCTAAAAAAATTAGTTTTCTTTCACAAAACTAACACATTTAAAAATGCAAATTTCTCATTCAAACATTCTTATAAGAGTTTACAAGTTATAGGGATTTCCAAGTAATAATACAACTTTCTTTCAAGCATATAAATTTACAATCTTCCACTCAAAGTGGGAATAATGAAATGAACAAATTAAAACATAAGGACTTTCAACAAGGCCAAAATATAAGTCTTCATTGCATGTCTTCTCCCAAATGTAGCTTCAATCATGCACTCTTCAATATTTCAAAAACTTGGATCACAAAACAAGGAAAAAGGGGTATAGGCAACGCTCTCCGCCCAACCTATAATCCAATAAGGGGAGAAGCCATCCCCTTATTGGCCCCTAATCCCCAACCAAAGAACAATGAGGGATCTTGAGAAACATTTGACAACTTCTTACAAGAATGGATTCCACAAACAAAATACAATCCACAAAATAACACAACAAATAAAGAATACCAACAATCCATTCAAACAAGCAACAAATTCCCAAAAAAACAAAGGCTTGACTAAAACAATCCAACAAGGAGAAATGGAATATTGGCAAAACCTTATTTTTCCTCCCAAGTGAAGTAGGATTTTCACCCAAAGCCTCCATGTGCACAACATAATAACAAAACATCCTTATCTCTCCCTTGCAAGTATGAAAAAATATGACCATGTTTTCTTTTTCACTCCCCATAGGTGAAACGCCCAATCACACTCCCTCCAAAATTCATGCTCACATATCCCTATTCCCTCCCCAATGGTCCCAAAATCCATCTCCCACACATAGCTCAAGGTAACTACCCAACCACACAAAACAACACATGCGCAACACTCATGCAATACACGACAAGCACAAATTATTTCACATTTACTAGTATAATAAAAATACAACAACAAAGCTGGAGATCCTACCTATCCATCAAGCTTCCAAGAGAATTCACTCCACAATATTTTGACACCTCCAAGCCAAGCACACTCCAAAAGAAACTCCAACAAGCTCCCAAATCCAAAAGTTCAAGAAGAAGAAAATGAACAAGTAACCCCAAATCCATCAAATTCCATCAATAAATAGAAATGGGATGTGAGGATGATGAGGTGGATCCATGTAGGATGCCACTTCATCATCCCTACATTCCAAAACACAAGTCAAACACCATGCCCAAGACAATAAATGAACATGTAAGACTTATGGCAAGCCCACATGACACTCAAAATTGTACGCCAAGTCTTCCAAGGATAAATTTATTGTGGAAAGTAAAAGGTGCAATTACTTTCACCCTTTTACACTCCAAAAGGATAAATAATTCAAAAATTAACTCCACATACCATAGGTAGAGTTGTTGGGTAGATTTAAGAGGCATGGGATAAGTTTAGCTTGTCGCAAGCCTCCAAAAATGCCTCCAAAGTAAAAATCCTAATTTTGAGGTTGGGAAGGAGTACATACACAAAATCCAAACCATATCCACAAGATTTCAAGGACCATCTACCCGATAACTATCTAATTGTCACATCCTTATTTTAGTTAACCATTTAAGTATGATTATCTTAATTAAGACACACTATTAACTTCTAATAAAGTGACTACAATTTCCAATAAGTAAAACATAACACAAAATTAGAAGAAGATAACATTACCCACATGGCCACACTGAGTTGAGGTCATCCCCATGGGAAACCTCCTAACTAGGCATGCAACAACAACACAACATAACACTACACAAGTTGTCAAATTTTGGCCACGTTGCACAACACTTGAAATCCTTCCATGGTTGGACCTCTATCACCTCTCGATGTATGTGATAAATGTCCTACAACACAACAAAAAATACCTATCTGGCCTTACAACTATATCAACCACATCAAGATTAATATACATATAGAAATCAATAATCATCATCCAACGTTACCAATTCTATCGTCTATCATCATCATACAATTAATTTGATTTTGGCATCCATAAAATCATAATTCTACTCAAAACATCCAACATAGGCTATGCATCTAAAATATGACATGTTAGTATAAAATCATAATATTACAAATCAACATATATAATTGTCTATCATCGCCATCTAGTGCATCATAATAAAAATGTAAATCACATAATGTCAATAGTCCAAATATCTACATAGTCCATCATCTAATGATCAAATATAATAATCAAATGTTTAAGTGTCAATTCTTAAATAATAACATCAAAATGAAATAGTGTCGAAGAGGAGTGGGAACTACATACCCCTCCCCTTAGAATCGACTTCTTCCTAGAAGTCACTGAATAGATGAGGAAACTGGGCTCATGATAAAGTGGTATCCTCCCATGTGGTTGTTGTCTCATCGTACCTATCCCACTTAGACCCGCACTTGGTCAATATCATAGCCTCAAAGGTGTAAGTTCTGCACTCTAAGATGTGTATGGGCTTCATAGACACATGCCCTTACCCTTGTACCTATAATGTGGTCCAATCCAAAACATGAGAGAGATCAAGAATGTATTTCCTAAGCACAGAAACATGAAATACATCATGGATGAGAGACAAGCTGGGTGGAAATGCTAGACGATATTCCAAAGGGTGATGCGATCTAAGATCTCAAAGTGATCGTAAACTCTTCAACTTTGGAATTATCCATAGAATCACAAATTAAAACATTGTTGTTCTACTTTCTATTAGAAAATGACAGAGATAGCTAGTGAATGAATTTTACTTGTGCTTAGAATCAATAATTACAGGAAAGGAAATAATATAAGCTCACAAACACCAACAAGTTTTATCCTGGAAACCTCCAGAGGAGGAAAAACTAGTCGGGAAGGGCAATTGCTCTTTCTTCCCACTTTTATTGGCCAATTTAAATAATAAGTACAAAAATTACAATAAGTATGAAAGAGAAGTAGATAATATCTCACACTTCCTCCCAATTACTTGCTTGCTCTGTCTCAACACTCCTTTCTTCTACAAAACACAATTCCAACACTAAGAACTTCTTTGCTCACTTGCTTTCATGCTTCAATGATCTTCCTCTCTTCTTCCCTTCTACAAACACATATTTATAGCCTTTCTCATGTCCTCCCATGCACTAGAGAATGGGAAAGGTCACAAAATGGGAAAGGTCATAGAAGGGGAAGAGACACGTACAACCCTTCAAATTCTAAGGTTGTTCGTTTCATATTCATTTTATTTTATTTTATTTTATTCGTGTTGACTGATCATGATGAAGTAGAGTCCTTTTAGATCCCTATGGATCACACCTCCCCTGCTTAGGAGGATTTTGTCCCACAAAAGCTTAGTGGGGGAGTAGATGAGGAAATAATTCCCTCACTTGCTCCTTTGAGTACCATCGACCTGCCTTGGTGTCTTTCCTTTCAGTCCAATCTGCCAAGACTCCTGCGGACCTCTCCTAGTCTCTCTAACCTTCTATTATAACACTACATCCTCCTCCAATTCACCTCGTGATTCCAAGACACAATCCTCAATGGAAGGTAGCAACTGTAGTTCTTCATCTTCATCTAGCATGGATGGCTCATATAGGTGCAAGTTCTCATAGTTTACTACAGAGTACATCCTCATAAATGATGGTAAATCAAGTCAAAAATCATTTTCTCCAACCTGCTCCAATATGGTGAAGGGCCCATATCATAGTGGCTTGAGCTTCCATGCTTGACCTTGTAGTCTCTCTTTGCTCAAGTAAATCCAAACTCTATCTCCAACATGAAGCTTATGTTCCCTCCTATGTTGATCATGCCTAGCTTTGTACTTGGCTTGAGATTTCTCTAGTTGTTCCTTGACTTTGAGATGGATTTTAATCCTCTCAATGAATTTTTTTTCTCTAGTCACCTTTGTGTCTCATGTCTCCTTCTCATCATGTTGCCTAACTACTATGTCCAATGGATTTGTAGGTAGATATCCCAAACATGCTTCAAATGGTGACTTCATAGTGGATGTGTGTACTACCTGGTTATAGGAATGTTGAATGTAGGCTAAGGACTCATCCCAAGTCCTTGGGTATTTGTTGTTATACCCTCTGATCAACTATACCAAAGTCTTGTTCACCACCTCTGTTTGTCCATCTATTTGTGGATGGAAATTTGTGCTCCTCTGTAACTTGGTATCCATCTTGTCCCACAAAGTAGTCCAAAACTTCCCAAGAACTTGAAATCCCTATCAGAAACAATAGACTTTGGAAATCAAAATGCACCCATACATTAGTAAAGAAAAAGATTTGTTGCCTCATGTGATTTTACTGTCTTTTTACATGCCATAAGAATACACATCTTACTTGAATCTATCAACAACAACATAGAGATAGTCATGGCCATGTTTAGACATAGGTAATCCTCCTACAAAATCCATAGAAATGTCCTCCCACGGATGAGTAGGTATTGGAAAAGGCATATACAAACCTTCCTTCCTAGTCTTAGGCTTGTTAGTACAACAAATTTACATCCATGTATAAATTTTGATACTTCTTCTTGCATATTGGGCCAATACACATACCTTTGCAAGTGGGCTAGGTCTTACCAACACCAAAATGTCCCACTACTTTTGAGGTATGTGCTTCCCTCATCAATAGAATTCTTTCTTCTTTAGGCACACAAAGCTTCCCCCATCGGTAGAGCAGCCCATCCTTGAGATAACAATCTTCAATCCATGTCCTTTCAGTCCCTTGGGACTACAACTACTGAAATGTCACCCCAAAGTCTCTGTCTTGGGCATATGCCTCTCTGTAAGCTTCCTTTGTGAAGGGCTCGATCTGAGAGATAGTGGCCAAACATGAGAACTTCTCTTGTGTGGGTGGCCTAGACAACATGTCTGCCACCAATTTTGTACTACCCTTCTTGTATTTGATCACCAGATGGAACTACTAAAAAAACCCATCCATTTGTAGTGCCTTGCTTACTGTAATTTAGACTGTGCTTGCAAATACTGGAGAGGTTTGTGGTCAGTGTGCACAATAGTTTCTTTACCCAACAAATAATGCTTCCATTTTTAATTTCTTGAACTAGTGCATACATTTCCTTATCATATACTTGAATATCCTTTAACTGTTGAAGTGAAAGTTTCATAATGATAGCATACGGGTTTACCTCCTTGAAGCAACACTGCGCCCATAGCATAATCATTGGCATCTATCTCTACTTCAAAAGGTTGCAAATTAGGAAGAGCAAGTATTGGAGCATGACTAATCTTTTATTTCAATAACTCAAAGGATTTGTCTTGTTCCTTACCCCATTCAAAACCCTTACTCTTTGCGGCCACTGTGTGTAGAGGTGTTGCATCATGGAGAAGCCCGAATGAACTTCCACATGTATTGTATTGCTCCCACAAAACTCCTAGTCTCTGTGGCTCCTGTTGGTGTTGGCCAATTAGTGATGGCTTCCACCTTCTTTGGATCCACTCATAGCTCTCCTCCTCCAACCACATGCCCAAGATAGACAAGTGATTGTTTGGAAAATTCACATTTCTTCATATTACAAAGCAACTGTTTCTCCTGAGAACTTGCAAGACTTATTGTAAATGAGTTAGATGTTCTTCCCATGTGGCACTAAAAATCAAGATATCATCTAGATATATAATGACACATGAATCTATGAAATCCCAATACATCATTCATCAATCTCATAAATGTAGTGGGTGCATTGCATAACCCAAAAGGAAGTACTAACCATTCATACAAAACCTTGTTTTGTCTTGAAGGAAGTCTTCCATATATCCTCCTCCTTCATTCTGACTTGGTGATAACTTGACTTGAGATCCAACTTCATGAAAAATTTGGCATGTTGAATCTGGTCCAAGAGATCATCTATGTGGGAAGTGGATATCTATTCTTTATGGTGATCTTGTTCAAAGTGCGGTAGTCGATGCACATTCTCCAAGAACCATCCTTCTTTGGCACCATCATAATAGGCAAACCACATGGTGAGGTGCTCGGATGTATCACCCCTTGGTCTAGTAGTTCCTGAGTTGTTTCTTTACTTCAGTACTCTCCAGCAAGGATTTCCTATACAACCTGATGTTTGGTAGAGGGATTCTAGAAATAGCTGAATCTCATGCTCTACTTCCATTTTGGTGGTAACCCACTAGGAGCCTGAAATACTTCCTAAAAATACTTGAATAATACTATCCAAATCATGCTTTCCCTGGTTAGAAATCTTTGTAACTTCTACCCCATCTTGTTTATCCTTTAACAAAAGTAAACAAAACTGATTATGATTTTCTGAATAAGTCATTTTTCTTGGTTAACACTCACCATAGTAACCTATGTCTTACGTTGGTGTGCTTCGGATGTTGTAGTTGATCCCATCCTTGACCCATCTGTACTGGTTTTCCCTTCTCATAAATATAGCATCCCTAATATACAAGTAAGGACTCCCGAATACAACATCAAAAGCATCAAGTGGAATAACATCAACTTCAAAACATCAATATACTTGGGAATTTATCCCAAACTTGACCTTACATCTTCTTGTTACCTGAATTTCAACACCCTTCTTCACTAAACCCAAAGGATAAGGGTGTGGATGCTCATAAATCTCAAGACCAAGCTTCTTTACCACTTCTTCATAAATCAAGTTAGACTGAGAACCGGTATCAACCAAAGCATTTACCTTAGTTCTCTTGATCTGGATTTTGATCTTGGAATAGTCTACTCATCTCCTCTTCTGGCTGTCCATGTTGGTGGCCATGCATCCAAGCCTTTCATCTACATCAGAGTCATCTTCAATTTCTACCTCCCCTTATATTTTTTTTACTTTCATGGACTTCTTTGAGTCCTTGGTTTGATTCTTCGGATGTAACTCTGGATGTAACTTCCAACATGTAGCGTCAGTATGACCATTGATATCACAGTTCTTACAAAATTCTTGGGATCTTTACAAGTATTTAAAGTAGTGGCAGCTTGTTTACCTTTCCCTTTCCACTTACCCTTGTTACTTGTTTTCCCATACTCTTTTTTGCTGATTTGTTGACTGATTTACCCTTGGCTCTGCTTCTCCTTGCTTATTTTCATCATCTATGTAGTATGACTGTACACATGCTTCGTTGAGATCTTTGGGCTTTGTGGAGATGACCTTTCTTCGAAGGTGAGTGTGAAGTCCTCCCAAGTACTTAGTCATAATATCCTCATCCTCCAAGTCCATGTTTAGCAACATGGCTTGCCTCTGAAACTCCGTAGTATAGTCTTGCACACTTTGACCACTTTGCCTTGTCTAAAATATTGCCATTTAATCATTTGGTCAGTCTTTTGGCCAATAGGATAGAAGTTAGCTCTAAGTAATTCTTTAAATTCTTGCCAAGATTTCACAATAGGATGTTTATTCTTTTCACAAGTGGTTAGATGGGTTTCCCACCAAACCAGAGCATGTCCCTCCATTTTGAGACATGTAAAGGTGATCCTCTATGCCTCAGTGACATTATGGATGCTAAAGTAGACTTCTAACTATTTTAACCATTTATCAAGAAACTCTGCATCTACTTGTCCTTCAAAGATTTTAATCTCAACTTTCATCTCAACTTTAAAAGGAGTATGATCAGATTTTACCTTTTCTCTTGTGTTTGAAGTCTCTTCTTCATGCTCTTCCCCATAATCTTCCTCATGGTGGCTCCTCCCTATACCAAAATTTTTGGCTAAGCCTCGAACCACTGATTCCATGGAGTCTTGCTTGACAAAAGCTATCTTCTGCAAATCTGCAAGTTCTTCTTGCCTTCTAAACATCCTATCCATCATGGTCTCTAGCATCTCGATTCTATGGACTAAGTTCTCTTCCTCCATTTGTCCCCAATTCTCTATTTCCACTTCCTTGTAGAAATTTCTAGGATCGCAAGGTAAATCCTCTTCACCTTTAGATCTCATCATTGTCATACAAATCCAAGAATGAATACCACAGTCCTGGATACTTGTTAGCTCTAATACCAAAATGATCTGTAAACTCTTCACTTTGGAATTATCCACAGAATCACAAATTAAAATGTTGTTGTTCTACTTTCTATTAGAAAATGACAGAGATATCTAGTGAATGAATTTTACTTGTGCTTAGAATCAACAATTGCGGAAAGGAAATAATATAAACTCACAAACACCAACAATTTTTATCCTGGAAACCTCCAGAGGAGGAAAAACCATTCGGGAAGGGAAATTACTCTTTCTTCCCACTTTTATTGGCCAATTCAAACAATAAGTACATAAATTACAATAAGTATGAATGAGAAGTAGATAATATCTCACACTTCCTCCCAATTACTTGATTTCTCTGTCTTAACACTCCTTTCTTCTACAAAACACAATTCCAACACTAAGAACTTCTTGCTCACTTGCTTTCATGATTTGATGATCTTCCTCTCTTCTACAAACACATATTTATAGCCTTTCTCATGTCCTCCCATGCATTGGAGAATGGGAAAGGTCACAAAATAGGAAAGGTCACAGAATGGGAAGAGACACATACAACCCTTCAAATTCTGAGGTTGTTCATTTCATATTTATTTTATTTTATTTTATTTGTGTTGTATTCATGATGAAGTAGAGTCCTTTTGGATCCCTATGGATCACAAAGGGACCCTGACCAAGGATCAATTTTAGATCCTTTTCCATAATAGATAGGGCTCTTATGAGGCCTAACACAAAGAAACACCTTCGTGCCCACCTCAAAACTATGATCTGTTATCCATTGATCTCGTATATTTCTTCTGTCTATCCTGATCCTCCTGCAATCTCTATCAAATCATGACAACCTTATGCTCCATATCCTATAACAATTCCAGCCCAAGATAGACCTTGTCCTCTAATTTTTCGAACTTAGTAGTGTCCTGCACTCCCTTCCATACATTATGCGAAAAGGAGTAAAGCCAATCAAACTCTAAAAAATTTATTTGTAGGAAAAATCCACTAAATACAAGTACTCCTCACATCTAGACTCATGTTCCATGACATACATCCACAACATATCCTCCAATATTTGATTCACCCACTCTATCTTCTTATCTTTCTTTGGGTGGTAAGTTGTACTGAATTTGATACTTGTGCCAAGATCTTGCTCCATGGAGGTCCAAAAGTGAGAAGTGTATAAGGGATCGTAGTTGCAAATGATCTTCCATGGAATCCGTGTAATTTATCAATCTCATCTAGATATACTCGTGCCACCGCACTAGTTGTATAGATGGTCTTCACTAGAGAAAATAAGCCACATTCATCAATCTATCCACCTTGACCATAATGGCATCGTGGTGGTATCTCGTTATTAGTAGCCCTAAAATGAAATTGATGGAAATGGTGTCCCATTTCCACTCTGGTATGGCATGATGATATAGAAGGCCAATTAGATGTTGATGCTCGACCTTCACCTTCTTGCACTCTAAACAATGAGACACAAACTTATCCACATCTCTTCAAAGTCTTATCCAATGGTACAACTATCTCAAAGTGGTGTGCATCTTCTTCACCCCTGGATGGGCTGAATAGGGTGCATGGTGTGCCTCAACAAGGATATCCTACCTCAATCCTCCATCTCTAGGAACATAGATCCGACCTCTATGCCGAAGAAGACCATCTACCTCTAATGAAAATCCATCAAACTTCCCCTCAAGGGGTCTCTGAGACTCAATATCTGCTCTGACTGAAAGGTAGAAGCTATCATGTGGAAGCTACTGCAAAATCCTGGTCCTCAAGTTTGTACCAACTGTTGTAGCCATAACCAAATGTCTCTGATGACTCAAGGCATCCACAACCACATTCTCCTTCCCCTTCACATGCTCTATCTCCATGTCATACTCACAAAGCAACTCCATCCAACGCCACTGATGAGCGTTGAGATTGGGCTGCGTGAAGAGGTGACGAAGACTCAAATGATTAGTCCTAAGAATGAATATCCTACCCAAAAGGAAATGTCTCCATAGAACAAAATCATGCACAACTACTACAAGCTCAAGGTCATGAGTCATATAATTGAGCTCATAATCCTTGAATTTGTGAGACTCAAAGGCTACCACTTGGCCCTCTACATCAATACACCTCCTAATCCTGCCAAAAAGAATTTTTACATACGAAAAAACTCCATGTGGATCTGCAGCACTTTAAGAATGGGTGTTGTCATAAGACATTCCTTTAGTGTCTTAAATGTCTCAAGCTACTCATCTATCTGAAAAGATGAAGTTCTTCCCTTTCTGCTGAAGGGAAGTGATGGGGTGTGTAATATGAGAGAAGTCCTGAACAAATCCCATGTACTACCCTACCAACCCCATGAAATTACGCACCTCGGTCACACTATTGGGTGCTGGCCAATCCATAATGGCTCTAATCTTAGAAGGATCGATTGTGATGCCTTCCCCATGAATAATGTGACCCAAATACTATGACTCTAATTGAAAGAATGCACACTTCTCTAGGTTCCCATGAAGTTTCTACTCATGAAGAAATTGTAGAACTTGACGGAGGTGCTCCTCTTACTCCTAACACGTATGTGAGTAGATAAAAATGTCATCAAGGAACATGAGTAAAATGTCATCAAGGAACATGAGTAAAATGTGGTCTAGAAAATTCTGGATAGCCCATTCATCAAACTCATGAACACTGTGCAGAGGCATTCATCGACTTAGAATGACACCACTTTGAACTCATAGTGGCCATATCTCATATGGAAAGCTGTCTTGTGGACATATGCCTTTACAATCCTCAACTAATGGAATCTAGACTTAAGGTCTATCTTAGAAAACACTGTGACCCCTTCATCTGATCAAACAAATCATCAATGTGAGGAAGGGGTAACAATTCTTGATCGTTACTTTGTTCAACTGCATGTAGTCCACACACAACCATAAGGATCTGTCCTTCTTCTTCACAAAAATCATTGGTGCACCCCAAGGGGATACACTAGGATAGATTAGGCCTTTCTCAAGAAGGCCCTCTAGCTGCAACTTGAGCTCACAAAGCTCAGGTGTGGTCATCCTATATGGAGCGCGTGAGATAGGTTCCACTCCAGGAACCAAATCAATGTGAAAGTATATCTCACGTGGGGAGGCATCCTAGCACTCACTAGGAAAAACATCAAAAAATCCTATAAAATGGGGTGATCATCAAGTAAAGGTTCACTAGCCCCATCCTCTAACCTATCACTAACTGTAATAGCATACAACTAATAACCCCGTCACACACCGCTTCATTTGCATAATGGAAATATTGTGAATAGATATGGGTATCCTAACTCAACTCTAACTAACTCCCCACCCAAATCATCTGCACAAGATATAACCTTACTATAATAGTAAACCCTAGCTCTGTGTGTAGATAACCAATCCATACCCAAGATCACTCCATAAGAACCCAAAGGAAGGATACAAAGATCCAAAGTTGTGGTAAAGGGTCCTAGGTCTACTATACACTCTTTGACTGAGGATTCTACTAAGATCTTGGCTCCATAAGCTATCTCGACATCCTAAGTAAGGCCCTGCCATCTCGCCACCACCCGCATCACTCTACTAATGATGGAGAAATGAAAGAATCTGATGAGCCTGAATCAAATAAGATAGGGGTAGAAATACCTCCAATTCTACCTATAGTCTCAATCACCATTCCCACAGTGCTCTGCCTGTCGGTTCTTGACCACTTTGCATAAATCCTGTGCTCTTAGCCATGTCACCGATTGTAGGCTCGAAAATAGGTGCTTTGACCTGATTATTAGGTTTTTAAGGGCACTCTCTGTCCAATGATGTCCATGTACACTACATCCATAGCAAGTACCTGGTCCTCTCCACTGAGCAGATAGTCCTCCAGGTGGCCCGATAGTCCATGTTGTAGAACCTGATGACCTGTCATAGATCTTTGTGGGTGTTGCGGTGGACATACTCCTACCGACTATGCTCGAGGTGGAGCTTGCATCTTATTGGGATCCCTAGCTAGAGGTCCCATACTACGCCCTCTCTGAGCATCATGGCGTTGTGGAGGTAAAAGGGTGGTCAAGCTTGTTTTTGTTACTTGCTAAGGAGGAGGAAGAGGATGTAAGGAAGAATGTGCTAAAGTGTGTCCACCATGAGGAGGAGTTAATCCCCTCGACCTACTATCTTGCATCTATCAGTATACATCTCCTTACTCTATCATGAGCTTGCTGGGTCTTCCCCCTAATTTCCTCTCGTTATATAAGCCTTCTCCAATGACCTCTAACGGTGTCTAATGAAATGAATGCACTACCCCTCCCAAGTCTAAGTTCAAGCCTCAAATGAACTGTGAAATCTAAACTACTCATCCTGCATGTATTTTACATACTTGAAGCGAGATCCAAAAATGACCCTCATACTCGATACCGTCATGGAGGCTTGTCGCAGATCATGAAACTCATCGATCTAATGTTGGATGAATATTTTAGATATGTATCTACTCCTAAAATGATCCTCAAAGAGATCCTAAGTAACTATCTTAAAATCCACATGGATATTCTTCTCCTCAGTCCTCCACAAAACTCCAGCCCTCTATCTCTCGAAGGTGGATGGAAACACGAGCTTCCATTTTAATAAAAC
This sequence comes from Taxus wallichiana var. yunnanensis, assembly GCA_018340775.1. NCBI lineage: Eukaryota > Viridiplantae > Streptophyta > Pinopsida > Cupressales > Taxaceae > Taxus > Taxus wallichiana. The sequence goes on along the minus strand of CM031241.1, from coordinate 218,902,823 downwards.
AAGGGCATATCTTGAAGTATCCACTCAAGATAAAAACCATGCCTCTGACCTGAAATTCCCCTATGTCTCAAGAAAAATGAGGTGGGTGTAACTTCAGTATCTCTCTAATGTGATATGTAGAAGTCGATTGTCACCCTCTAGGTCTCTCTACCTGATCATCTCTCGGTCTAGGGCTCCTAGACTAGTCTCTGTGCCCCATACCTCTATCTCTGAGCTCCCTAGGAGGTGACCCATGTCTAACCAACTCCACATGGGAGTTATCTTACCTATCCTCAACATTATAACGTGAAGGTTCATGAGCCTCCACTGATGGCTCTCTGTCCTTTCTACTAGGTCTCCCTCCTAAATATCCTCCGTGTATAGTGGCATTAACATCTTGTAGTATCTACAATATCGAGGAAACATAGTGCTTTATATAACCTTTGATCTAGTGGTGGTAGTTCTAGGTACACGCGAAGAACCGCTCATCTGGTATGCACTACCTACACATGACTAAGACAAGAGTTATTTTATCATCATCTAAGTTTTGTTTCAATTTTTTAAGTTTTCTACGTTTAACAAAATATCATGTAATGTTGTGTGTTCTAGGTTTTGAGTTGTACTAGGTTCATTTGTTTATGTTTTGTGTTTCCAAGTGTTCCCGAGATCCAAGCGTTGAACCCTCGCTCTAATACCAAGTGTAACACCCATAAATATACCACACGAAACCTAAGACAAATCAAAAGTTAAATTGAGAAATTATTGAATTATTTTATTTTATTTTTTAAAACCGGTTGCAACGCTTAGCTTATTCCTTGGTTAACCAATAGACGTTTTAATTAATAATTAAATTATATTATTCAATTCCCATTTTGATTTGAAAATCTCCATTTCTATAATCCTTATTTAATTTAATAATGCATTTCAAAAGTCATTTAATAGTTTATTATTCTAGGGCTAAGTATAATTTGTCCTTCCATTTAAACATATACTATTAAATTTAATCCCTAATTATAAATGTTTTCTAATTACTAAGGGTGAATTTGATTTAATTAAATACAAGGTCATGGGATTTTATTAACAAGACATCAACTAATCAAATAGTTTATAAAATAAATTTAACTTCTATACCACTTAAGTGGCCCCATTCAAATTTGACCCATGCATTTCATTTAAAATAATCTCACCTAACACTCACCTAACTTTTGTAGGAATGATTTTGGGCCATAGGATGGATTAAATCTAGGCCATTTGATTTAAGGGATTTCAAACTAACTCTAAACATCTCTATGGAAATCTTTCATTCTCTCATTTGACTTATTTTCTCATATTTGGTTTTGCAAGTTTATGGAAAGAGAAGGAGAAGGAAGCCATGGAAGGATGTGGAGCTTAGGATGGATGCTCCCATTTTTTTGTCTATACTATAGTAGCTATATGAAGGGTTTGTCAACACTTTTGGCTTATAATTTCATTCTATCCTCTCTAGGGATTGATTGGAATTTCTATTTGTTGTAATCTATTCATTATTGTAGATCAATTTTGTTCTTGTATTTACCTATTTGGGCAAATGATCATTTGCCCCTTTTAATAAATCTGTTTTTTTAAGTAAAGGATACACTCATTTTTAGTATACATACATACATACATACATACATACATACATTACATACATACATACATACATATATATATATATATATATATATATATATAAACTTGTGTGTATATATATGTATATACAATTTATCATAATATAACAACCCGAAATTTTATTTATTTAAAAAGAAAATAGATATACAAATCTTCACACACACACACACACACACATTTAAAATAGATATATTCTTTATATTTAAACGTTGTGAGTACTTGAAAAATATAGAATGTGATTTGAAAGGAACTTAGACGATGATTTAAAAGTGATAGTGATGTATTGTTTGGTGGGGCTCGCCCACACCCTCGGCTTTTATAAAAAATAGTTTTAATTGTTGGGGGACAAATCACCAACCCCACCCCCATCCCATATTATGGTATGGGGGTGGGATAATAGCGACCCTCCCCAACCCCCGCTAATTAAAACAGGTTGGCCATGGGTATTTGACCCCCCATGGCCCATATTCAACAACACCTTTTTTTTAATAAAATTTTCAAAATTTATTAAATATACACATAACTATATATGTGTGTGTGTGTGTGTGTCTATATATATATATATATATATATTATAAGATGTGTAACACATATAAATTTATATAATTAGATATAGTGATAGTTTTTTTTTCTTCTACTTATTCAAGTAATAGTGAAATTGAACAAACTATTGAAAATTCTCATTCAATGTACTATTTTACAAAGGGAAGAATTTCCTTTATTCTATAATTTTAACTACTATTTTTTTATGCAAGGAATGTAGCTACAAGTTAAATATTTATCCATATATTTTCCTTCCTTCAACTTAACAAAGAATGTAACTATAAATTTTACAAATTTCAAAATGTCTTCCTTTCAATAAAACAAGCAACCATCTACTTTCATTCACCATAACTAAATGACATTCCATTCCCAACAACAAGTGAAATTTCTCAAGATTCTCAATGTTTGTAAAATGGAAAATATCACACTTTGGATGAAATGGAAAAAACTTATATTGAAAGAGATACATTGCTATTTCCACTCATTTCAAGTTTTCTATTTCATTTAACCAATGCAAAAATTTTGTAGTTTCCTTTCACAAAACTAACACATTTTAAAATGCAAATTTCTCATTCAAACATTCTTAGAAGAGTTTACAAGTTATAGGGATTTCCAAATAATAATACAACTTTCTTCAAGCATACAAATTTACAATCTTCCACTCAATGTGGAATGATGAAATGAGAAAATTACAACATAAGTACTTTCAAAAAGGCCAAAATACAAGTCTCAATTGCATATCTTCTCCCATATTTATCTCCATAATGCACTCTTCAATCTTTCAAGAACTTGGATCACAATACAAGGAAAAAGGGGTATAGTCGATGTTCTCCGCCCAACCTATAATCCAATAATGGGAGAAGCCATACCCTTATTTCCCCGAGCCCCAACCAAAGAACAATGAGGGATCTTGAGCAACATTTGACAACTTATTACAAGAATGGCTTCCACAAACAAAATACAATCCACAAAATAACACAACAAATAAAACAAACCAACAATCCATTCAAACAAACAACTAATTCTAAACGAACACAAAGGATTGACTACAACAAGACAAAAAGGAGAAATGGAATATGGGCACCACCTCCTTTTTCCTCCCAAGTGAAGTAGGAGTTTCACCCAAAGCCTCCATGTGCACAACACAATAACAAAACATCTTTATCTCTCCCTTGCAAGTATGTAAAAATATGAACATGTTTTCCTTTTCACTCCGCATAGGTGAAACTCCTAATCACATTCCCTTCAAAATGCATTCCTCAAATATCCCTTTCCCTCCCCAATGGTCCCATAAATTCATCTCCCACACCCAACTCAAGGCAACTACCCAACCACAAAAAAAACAACACATTCACAACACTCATGCAATACTTACATGAAATTTATCACACCTAGAAGTATAATAAAAATACAACAACAAAGGTGGAGAGCCTACCTCTCCATCAATATTCCAAGATAAATTCACTCCACAAGTGTTTGAAACCTCCAAGCCAAGCACACTCCAAAAGCAATTCCAGCAGGCTCCCAAATCCAAAAATGTAAGAAGAAGAAAATGAACAAATAATCCCAAATCCATAAAATTTCATCAATAAATAGAAATGGGATGTGAGAATGATGAGGTGGATCCATGTAGGATGCCACTTCATCATTCCTCCATTCCAACACACAAGTCAAACACCATGCCCAAGACAATAAATGAACATGTAAGACTTATGACAAGCCCACATGACACTCAAACTTACACACCAAGTCTTCCAAGGACAAATTTATTGTGGAAAGTAAGAAGGTATAATTATTTTCACCCTTTTACACTCCAAAAGGATAAATAAGTCAAAAATTAACTCCACATACCATAGGTAGGGTTGTTGGGTAAATTTAAGAGGCATGTGACAAGCTTATCTTGTCCCACAAGCCTCCAAAAAGGCCTCCCAAGTCAAAATCCGAATTTTAAAGTTGGGAAGGAGTACATACACAAAATCCAAACCACATCCACAAGATTTCAAGGACCATCTACCCTCATAACTATCCAATTGTCACATCCCTATTTTAGTTAAAAAATTAAGTAGGATTAGCTTAATTAAGACACATTATTAATTGCTAATAAAGTGACTACAATTTCCAACAATTAAAACATAACACAAAATAAAAACACACACAAAATTAAAAGAAGATAACATTACCCCCATGGCCACACATGTGAGGTCACCCCCATGGGAAACCTCCTAACTAGGCATGTAACAACAACACAACATAACATTACACAAGTTGTCAAATTTTGGCCATGTTACACAACACGTGATATCCTTCGTGGTTTTCCCTATCTCCTATTGATGTATGTGATAAATTACCTGCAACACAACAAAATACCTCTTTGGCCTTATGGCCGTATCAACCACATCGAGACAAATATACATATAAAAATCAATAATCACCATCCAAAATTAGCAATTCTATCATCTATCATCATATAATTAATTTAATTTTGGCATCCATAAAATCATAATTCTACTCAAAACATCCAACATAGGCTATGCATCCAGAATATAACATGTTAATATAAAATCATAATATTACAAATCAACATATATAATCATATCATCATCGCCATCTAGTGCATCATATAAAAATGTAAATCACATAATGCCAATAGTCCAAATATCTGCATAGTCCATTATCTACTGATCAAAATATAATAATCAAATGTCTAAGTTTCAGTCCAATATAACCACATAAAAATTAAATAGTTTCGAAGAGGAGTGGGCACTACACCTCCCATTTTACTCATTCTAGTCGGAAGATTTTTTTGTATGTCTTTCATGAAGCCAAAGCTCATCCTCTCATACTTACAAAATTAACTATAGTTCCAATAAGCTTCATTTGAAGTTCCCCTATACCACCGGCATACCATATTTTCCAATATGATTTCTGAATGACGTGGGTACATTGACATCAAACAATCTTCCCTCATTTGAAGACATACTTATTGAGCTCGAGATTCACCGACACAAGTACACATCCTCTTCCAAACAAACTACACTCGAAAAATTGGCCCATCCCTACATTTACATTCCTAATTAGGCCATATAATATATATATATATATATATATATATATATATATATATATATATATATATATATATATATATATATATATAGTTTTGTAATGTGGATCTCAAAAATTTAAGGCTACTGGATTTAATTGTTAGGTAATTAAGGTAACCATGAAATCTTCATTATGTATAGATCTAATTTATAATAAATTAAAAAAGGTATTTTAAATTTTTTTGATATTACCGAAGCTCATGTTCATCAAAGAATTTTCCCGTTGGGGTGATTTAGCATCTCAAACAAAATGGATGGTCTCCCCAATAAATGGAAATCTAGCCGATTCATGAGGGAGTTTGGGTTTAATGGCGGATCTATCCCTTTTTCTATCATCACCCCATATTTTTAGCGAAAAAATTACACAAGTGAACAGTCCCAAAACCCATAAATACCAATCGGCATAGGAAATAAATATTAGATGTTCCATTAATTATTGGATAGCTTGAATACTACATAGGAGAAATGTATCTGCATTAAGATCCGTAAGATGGTTGCCCCACACAAAAATGATGACCATATTTTATCTCCATTGAATGGATGAAATAATTGACTAAGCGAGGACAAAACATAAAAAAATCCTATCGTGTGTAAATAAAATGTATGAACATTCTCGAATAGTAGAGTATCTATAGTGTTTCATATCGGATGGATGAGAATGATGGAATGGGCATCTTGTGTACAACAAAATTTACCATAGTTGATTTGTTTCTATCGGTGAATACATCCCACGGTGTAATGTCCATCAACGTAATTTTTTTTTTTCGGATCTGTTTGCAAGTCTAGTATCAAACATGTTTGTTTTTGGCATGTTCATCTTTAGGGGACATCTTAGACCTACTGATAATAAATTACAAGGAAAATGTTCTTCCATGAAAACATATTGGAAATAGAATGGATTTTAGACAAAGAGAAAAATATCTAGATAGGGATTTAACTTTCCTAGACCATTGGCATCATATGTCTTCATGATCCTTAGCCTTTTGACATTATTGGCAAATATCTCGAAAAAAATCATAGAGTTTAACTATGGTATCAGATGGACCGATCTTACTCACATAGACATCAATATTTCTAACAACATTCTTGGCAAGGAATGTAAAGTGATATCATATCTGCATCAAGCCACTTACTCTTAAGTAAATATTTCAAATAGGATATATTTATGATTTGTGAAGGTGCAAAATTATAGAAACCACTAAATTTTGAGCAAAGATTTTAGATGATATGTGTAGGTTTTGAGGTTAAAAAGAGAAAATGTTGATAAAACAAGGAAAAATTTGTCCTAATGGACATTATAAGTCATTATAGAAATCACAGGTTACCTCCATGGCACATCACCCACAAGCATCCAATCCCCTTCCTTATCTTCATAGGTCAATACAAAGTCTGAAGAGTTGTCCAAGAGTCTTGAGCGCTTAGGTTTGTTGGTAATGCTACGTGTTTTTGTATTATAATTTACCCAACATTTTGACCTAAAAACCCAAACACAAAATCCAGAAATGTAAGCCCTACAAACATGATTGAAAGATCTTAAAAAAAATGCACAAAAGGAAGGAGAAAGATACTTACTGTTAGCATTGGAGGGCCATTGGAACATGTCCTCCAAATACAATGCGAGAGCTTCATAACTATCATGACCATTGAGATCTACTTTCCTACTAATGGGCATGTCATCCATGTTCACCTTGACATACAAGGATCTCCCTTGGTTTGGTACATATTTAATCGGTTGTTGAGCACATTCAAAATGCTCATCACCACTAGGCATGAGAAGATTTACTATAAGTGGCCTCAAGTTGCACGTACAAATGTACAATGACCACAAACATGAAATTTAGGAGTCAAGAAAAGAAAATTGCGATGATGCAACAAAGGGAAAGCAAAAGAAATGGAAAACGTTTAATCCATGGTCTTTGCGCAATACAAAGTGAATTTACTCTATCAATGCAAAAGTATTAACTAAATGTTGTAAACATTTCATCAATGATAGAGATTTACCCAATGGTCATCCTTTATACAACACAACTCCCAACCTTTGATATACACTGATAACTTTATCGACCCATTGTGAAACACATATTAGTGTAAAAATACTCTTAAATGATTAATTCAACATAAATGATTAAATCTAAATTTCTAGTAGCAGTTAGGATGATATTTTAGATTTGTAAACTGATTTAACAGTGATTTTACTATGACTGTATATGATGATATTATTGAGAGTCATTTTTAAACTCATCTATTTTTTGATACTTTCCATGATAAACTATACTTATCCATTGTCAAGCTGCTTGCGGGCTATTCTCCCCATAGAATGCACCTACTTAAAACCCCATACACCATGTTATACCATATACCATACAACATATAACTCACCAAAAGGATGACATGGTGAAGACAAAAATACAAAGTTTCGGCAAGATGACATGGAAAGGGAGTCTTGTTTGAGTTGTAATCATAAAATTTCATCCCCAAATTGTGCCAAATTCGAGCCCTACCCATTTATCATTGTCGTTTCAAAAATAATGGCATCGAATGAATTAACATGTAGTGGGATGAGATAACCAGTGGCATTGTAATCGAGAGATCGAAAACAGGTGTATCGAGCTATTACCATGAGCCATAGTGCATAGATAGAAATACCATGGATGCAAAATCACCATAGATAACGGAGGGGAGGCAATGAGGAGGGGATCCAAGTGACTACCGGGATTTACAAAGTATATTCAACCAAATTTGCCCCCTTTTCTTGATATATGATTGTTACTTGTATGTTTCCAATATGTTAATTCGACCAAATCTCCTCTGCTTTTCTCAAAGAATATAATATGATTGTTAATGTATGTTTTAAATATGTTTATGAATGCAAATTATTTATATTTTCTAGAGAACCTATTTCTGAACAGGAGTATGATCAAATCTCTAAAACATTTTGAATAACCTAAGGATAACACAAGAATATAATCTATACAACTTACATTTTCATTCCTAGAACATTTGAGTCAAGTCTTTCTTGAGTAGATCATTGTGGACTTTTCAAGGCGTCAAGATAAGCCTATCAATACACCCCTACCTTATCCTTATTTAGTATTGAAATCAAACGAAAATTCCTTATTCCCTGTATTTATTTCCCATCAGATGCATAGGTCAAATCAAAAATATGAGATTACATCTACCAGCAGAATGATTTAACGCAGGTTCGGGTGATCCAATAGAGAAATATTAAAGATGAAAAATACCAAATTTATATTATAAACAAAATGATTTGGCGCAGGTTCAAATCTGGGTAAGTTGTCTGATTAAGATAATAGATCTTTTCAAACCCTAACTGTTATTTTGTGTATTGATACCGTGAATTGTTTCTTCTTTTAACAGCAGGCTCGAGGTTAGCCTTTTGACAAAGATTGCATGGGGAAGCTTGACATATTAGATATTATTTAGTTATTTTGTGGCCATAATTCATAGGTTTATCTTGATGCCTTGAAAAGACCACTTAATACAATTCGTTTTTCAAAAATGTTGAAAAATACAAAATATGGAAAAACAGAATCTTGAAAAATTAAGTTTGTTTTTGAAAAATGTTGAAAAACACATTGTGTTTTCAACAAAAATTTTGTTAAAAAAGAAAACATTGATTTTTTTCTCAACTAGTTAGTTAAAAATATATTTCTTTGTCAAAATTACATTGTTAAGAGTTTGAGGATTAGATCTACCTTCAAATAAATTTTTGCTTTCATAAAGATTTTCAAGATAATTGAAAGATAGTAGGAAAGAATTTTTTTTGAGAAAATTAGAGTAAAGAAGAGGAGAAATTGGAGAAAAATTGCACCTAAATTAAAAGATTCATCTTTATCCCAAATATAAGAGTTGAAAGACACTCAATTCACTATAATTGGAGCCAATTATTTTGAGAAATTCAAGATTGTGACCAAAATTATAGAGGATGAGATTTGTTACAAATAGATTAGGATTATTATGATGATTTGAAATCAATCAAAGACTGTTGTTTACACAATATTACATCTAAGCCTAAATTTTTCCCATGTGATGACCTATTCTCAAACACATGTTCATTTCCTACACCCTTCAAGATGGGAAAATCATCTCCAATGTTATATGATCCATCATTGATATGGTTATATGAGAAGAAATTTTAATGGTGTTTATAATATTAATTCCCCACTTTATCATACAATTAATATATAGTGAAAGAATATATGAATGAAATTGATTAAGAGATTGGGCCATTGACACATCTAGGGTTAAACAGAGATAGAAATTAAAACTCCTAAGTCACTATTTCAAAGGATTTAGGGTTCTCATGGTCATGTTAAATAGAATTTATGGAGCAGAAAATGATGACCATGTCAAATAGGTATGGTTCCCTTTATTGAACATGATATTAAAGGACAATAAACCCAATTTTCGAGAATTATTAGAGTTTAATTTTAAGATATGCAAGGATATGGCTATAACAAGAAGGAATATTAACATTTCTTATTTGGCATACCTATTTTTATTTCCATGTACTTTAATCCACCATTCTCTCATTGGTTACCCTATATTGTTTTCGTTTATATAGTGTTTTCTAAATTATAGTGTTTTCTAAAATGTAAAGTGTATGTAGAGTTTTCCAAGAACGTTTTGGGGGTGAAGAAGTTTGTTTTCAAACAATGATAGGAGAATTTAAATCAGACTTAGTATTTTAGAATTGAAAAGAATGTGTATAGAGTGATTTAAAGGTTATTGATGATGGGTAAGAATGTATCTTTAATCTTTTGATCTCTATGTGGAGTGTTCAATAATCTTAAATTGTTTTTGGCATGAATAGTTCAAGAAATTTTGTGACAGTCTAGTTCTTGGTTCTTGTTTCACTAAAAGGCTATACCCTGTTCTACTTTGTCCTTGACTTCTCCAAGGTTTGTTTCACTTCCCCTTTTCTTTCTCAATACTTCATAACTCATCACTCACTTCAATCTTTCACACATTTATTCTTTTCCCCAAGTCTTACTTTCTAACTCTCCCATATTCTTCTTTGCATATCTCATTATACTGTGACAATACAATCAATTACTCACTCTTGTACTTGGCACTAAATAAATTAAAGTCGTGTTCTAAATCTCATTCCATTACAACAAATTTTCCTACTTTTTATTGTAGATACTACATCACACACTTTGGGTATCTATCCTGGTACTAATTGCATACTATTATTCATATGATTCCTAAGTAAGAGAAGTACTAATTAACCCATGTATTTGGAAATATTTTCTTTCTTTCGCTTGTTCTTCTTGGTCTTACACACCTTCTAGCCTAGACTATCTTTTCATACTTCTTTTCTCATTTTGTACACCAAGGTACCCTAGTCGGGATGTCGCGCCCAAGTGATTCCTTCCCTTTACATGCCCGACCTCATTGTACTTTGTTCACATATTTTGGGGCCTTTACAGCCATTTGGGCATATTATCTTTTTAGTAGTCACCTTTTTGGGGTTAATTACAAAATTCAAGAAATTGAATAATAGAAATATAAAGTTATGTGATCATAATAAGGGACACAACACTAAGCATCTACTACCACCACCTAAGGTTGCATCCAAAGGCATATAAAGAGCATTCAAGCATCCATTCAAGGGTAAGGGACTACATTTTTACATACACTTCATAGGAGGGGGAAGTTTATTCTTTCATCCACACATCTATCTACACTTCTAAATATAGTTATTGCTCGTTATTCAATTACGACATGCACAAGATCCACCTAAGGCACAATATCTTCACACACACATTGAACTACATTGATTCTAAGATGTAGTGCAACACTCGGTTGTAATTTCACTGCATGAAAGATAAATACAATATGACCCCGCATTTGCATTATTTTATTTTTGGGATTTGATTCGTGTTTGGTGTATTCTAGGTCATATCTTCATTTCAGTTACATGTGACATATGTGAGCTTAGTAGACACACATGCGATCAAATATGAAGGATAATAAACATCTTGTGACCATGTGAAGTGGTTTTCCGAGCTTTTGAGAAATCACAGGTGCACTAGAAGGTCTCTGGTGCCCTAGGTTCCCTAGCTCTGCACGGGCACCCCAAAGATAGAAGAATCCTACGGTTGAACAATGTTTTGAGGCTTGGTATGACAATTTTCCTTCTTTGTTCATCAATTCATCACTTTAGCACAATCCAGGATTATTCGTGAATTAGCTAAATATTTCTATCTCTCTTTTGTATCTAGTGTTTCAATACTTAATTACTTATTTTTCTTGGTTCAAATATTCATTTACCTATTTATATATTAATGCTATTACATACATAGAATCGGACATTTTATTTATCCATTTAAATATTTTTCTCAATCATTTCATGATCCCGACTAGACCAAACGCTCATAGGTATTCATTATTTTTCCTCATTAGATGCTCATCATCATGAATTTTTCAATCCGTACTTATTTGTAGAATCATCCTAATTGTATCGCTAAGATCAAGTCTTATTTAGCTACCACTTACATTCATCCTCACACATCACCTGAATATGTATATCATATGTTTACTTCCGCTCTGTCTCTTAACAAAGATCAAATCACTTTCACATCAAATGATTTTATTTATCAAGTAATGTTAGAGCATGAACCCCTATATATTTGGGTTTGCATCAATAATGTCAAGGTTAAGCATGGCTTAGTTGATAACAACTCCAACCTCAACATCTCTAATATTACTTTTATTCATCAATTAGGCCTTTCCTAAATATCTTTGGCTCCCTCATCAAGATCATTCATGGATTTCACAATATTCCCAAGCATTTCTTAGGTACCATTTCTATCCCTATCACTTTCGGTCCATGTACACTAAATATTTCATGTCATATTGTTTCACCCGATTTCTTAGTTTTTTGAGAAGCATTTGACAAAACAAATAAGGTAAAGGTGGTAAGAAGGATACCTGTTTTGGAAGGTTGAAGGTTGTGCACGCGTGATGATTCCTTGATCCAGGCCGACTTGTGAGAGCTTCCTTTTGGCTGGGAGGAACTACCTAAAATACAAAGCAAGACCACGAAGGAGTGATTAAACGATATATGGCAGTGGACTGCCTAGCAGTGCTAGTTCCCGGAAGTACGATACTTCTAACCGGTCATCAGTCCAGCTTTCAAACAAATTAATGTAAAACAGTAAAGAAAAATCTATTGTAATTAACTGATTTAGGTATCTCACTTAAATACAATAAACAAATCTAAAAGTAACAGGCTGAGGCTACAATCGAGATCCAAGAAGGTAAGGTATCTTGTCACGTGTGTAGGTATTGATCAAGGTATGATTTTGGACAAACTAGGTTAGCTTGAGGTAAGGTGTTTAATATTATGTTCTAGGCCAGGCGGGAACATAGAGATCGATATTGGTCTTCTAAGAATGGTGCTAGTTAGGGTTAACCGACGTCTTGGTCCACTGGTAGTTTGACAGGGGGTCAATAACTAGAACTACGAGAGATGGTTTTCGTGTCAGGTTGTTAGAGGTTTGAATGGGTAGTCTTGGTGAGGTCTAGTAGGGTTAGTAGGTCAAGAGGTGGGCTTGGCTGGGTTTTTGGCAAGGGTGAGGTGGGTATTGGGTGAGTTAAGGAAGATATGGGTGAAGTTAAGACAACTGCAGGTAACCGACGCTTTGGTTATGGACTAACCGGTGCCGTTCATGTGGAATATTGGAAACTCGAAAGTAATGGCCTTGGGTCTCCTTTGTGACTGCACAAAGGACAGATTGGTTAAACTAGGTTTCTAAGGGGTTTGGGTTTTGGTGAGACTTTACGAGAGGTATAGGGGTGTAAATATGAAGGATAATCTATGGGTGGCTTATATAGCAAGAGTGCATGTAATGAAATGGATGCAATACGGTAATAAGGGAAAAGAAGTGTAAAAGGAAGGGAAAATAGAAGGCCGAGACTTTCTACTTACCTTAAAACTGGTGCATGTGGATGTGCAGGTGGATTGGAGGTGCTGGTATGGAGCTGAGTGATGTGGGAGAGTCACCAAACACCGCAGACTCTTGCATGGACTGCTTGGGCTCCTTCTTGCTTAGTTCTGCTCAACTGCTAGCTTGAATCAGTGTTGGATGGCCTCTGGATGGATGTTGGTATGCCTGTGTGCGAGAGAGAATTCCTTTACTTGCTTGCATGCAAGAGAAATCGTTCTCAATGTGCCAACCTTGAGAATGAGGTAAGAAACAGACATTAATGGTAACCGACGGTGGTTGCGGGATGATTGGTATCATTCGGGGTGACCATTAATGGTTAGGGCCACGGATTCCCTAGGACATGCTAAAAATAGGAGATCGTGGCTCAAATGGCTGCCAGATCTCACTATTCATCCAGACATGCATGGGGTGACCGTTGTGTCTGCGAGGATGAAGTTTAAGTCTTTAATTTGGGTTTGTTAGTTAGGTTTTAGTTAGTTATGGCAAGTTACTAATAATAGGCTTAGGGTGAGGTGTCTAGGTGAGGTGGCTAGATGAGGTGGAGGGTAGGTATTTAATTAATTAGGGTAATTAAATAATAATTAAAATGAATGTAATTGATTAATTTAATTAAAGTAATTAAATTAATGTAGTGTGGGGTGAAAGGGGGCCATGGTTAGATGAGTTAGTTTGAGTCGATTGATCACCAAGGGGCTAAGGGAAGCGTGACCTGATTTTGATGTCTACATTTTGCCCCTTTTGTTGCATAACTTTTATTGAAAGCGACGCTAACAAAAATAATATGTGGTTGCCCCATGTGAGGGTGAAGGTGATCCCCTCTAACCAGAATGGATGAGGTGGCAAAGTAAATCGGTGAGTGGTTTGATAAAAGTGGATGCAAATCAGAATGATGGGAAATGAGGAATGGGGTAAAGGGAAAATTGGGCATATAGGTAAATGGGTAAATGGGCCAAGGTCAAAGGTAGTGGCGATTGAATGTACGCACACGTAGAAACGTGGCATGGCACCAGGTCGAAGAGCTTGCAAACTCTATGTCCTCTCGGTCGATAGGTGATATCCAAACAAGGTTGAGGTGATTCCAATATCCGGGTATAGGATAGGGTCGAAACACAATGTAGGTGAGGTGTAGGAACGTGTAGGTGTGTTCCGGTATACCAAGGTTGGGTCGATATACATCACGGAAATAGGCAAGGTAAGGTTACGAGGTCAAACAACACGGGTAACGGTGTCGCAAGATATAGTGAGCACATTGGTTCGAGGTCATAAACAGTTTTCAGGTTCGGTATAAAGGTCACAGCATGGGTAAGGCTGAGATATGGGTAAAATAATGAGGCATGAATGGATGATGGGGTTATGTTGAAAAAGGTGGAGGGCCAGAGGAGAAGGTAAAGTGGTTCACAGAGGTGTAGGTGAGGCTCAAGAGAGATGAAGGTAGGTAAATTAGGTAAGAAGGAGTAGACAAGGTTATGCAAGGTAACTGACATCGGTCGGTAGGAACTGATGTCGGTCTAGGGAACCGAAAGTGGTTAGCTAGGGCACTGACCGATGTTGGTCAAGGTAGAACCAATGCGGTCATGTCCGAATTGGTATAAAAAAATAAAATTCCACATTTTGGAAATTCATTTGGTATTTACGAATAGGAGAAAATGACAAGAAAAAGAGAAAGGCGGGGAAAGTAATTGGGTGCATCCGAGAGCTAAGTTGGCGAGCCACAGGGGCACGTGAGTTGTTAGCGATAGGTGGGACCACGAGATCAGTTGGATTGAGTTGATTGGTTGGAGAGTCGGAGGTGAATTGGTGATGGTAGAGGCAGGAGAGGGATCGGGTGGACCAGTGCGGCGGCCTGATGTGCCACCACATTAATGGCAACATGATGAGGTAAGATATAATATCTATCTTGTTTGTTAGTAGAATAATAGTTGTAATTGGATTTAATTTGGAGAAATTTGGGTAGGAGGAAAACTAGGGTTGGGGAAAATGTAAATTTTGAAAATTGGAAAAGTAGGAAGGAGAGTGGGAAAATAGGAAGGGAAAGGGTAAATGTAGGTAAATGGGGGCTGGGTAAGAATTTGAGGGAGGAATGAATGGAGGATAGGGGAGAAATGAGGATTTGTGGGAAAAAAATGGGGGACGGCATCGTGGGTTGTCACGTGATGGCGATGACCGACGTCGGTCCATAGTTGGTGACGTCGGTGGGGTATAACCGGTATCGGTCACAAAAGGTGTGACCGATGTCGTGTAGGAGTAGACCGTGGTCGGTCGATAAAACCAGCGCCAATCAAATGTGAAGAAACACATTCCCAAAAGGAGAAATAGGTAATGGGTTAGGGCTTAGGGTGATATAGGGTGGCATGCGTGCGAGACATTTTGTTATTATTATTTTTATTTGTACATGATACCAACATGTGAGATTGAATAAATTTTGTATGAGATATCGGCACTGCTTTCTTGATGATTATTTTGGAGATACACATTAATGTGATACCGGTATACATTATATTGATACACACATGTATATATGAGGAGATAGATGATATTTAGATGATTTTGTTGTGATGTGTATTTTGTTTACTTTATTACGATATGGATGGAAACTAGGTGAATTAGGCATGATGGAGTCGGTTAGTCTAGGCATGGATCGAGTCGAGGTTGGTTTAGGCATGGTGGAGGCAGGTCGGTTTAGGCATGGATTGAGTCGAGTTGGTTTTAGGCATGGTGGATTTAGGTTGGGTTAGGCATGGATTGAGTCGAGGTCGGTTTAGGCATGGATTGAGTCGGGTTGGTTTTAGGCATAGTGGAGTCGGGTTGGGTTAGGCATGGATTGAGTCAAGTTGGTTTAGGCATGGATTGAGTCAGGTTGGTTTAGGCATGGATAGAGTCAGGTGATAGGCATGGATGTTTATTTTGGTATTTTGGTAATAAATGTTAATGCAAATGCATGTGATGGTGTAAAATGTTTAAATATGGGTTATGTATGAAAATGTGGAATAATGTAAGTGGTAAAGGTTATGTGATAGTGTGGTAAATCATATATAGTGGAAATGATTGGGAATGTGATTTATATTTCTAGTTTTTGATGTGATTTGTAAATGAGGATAAAATGAGGAAAATTGGTTAGGAAAATTGGATGCGGCTCGGGCTTCTAGGTCACAAACAACCTATAAGGCGTGACTAGGTGTGTGATGAAGATTGGAATGTTGTTGACATTTTTACGCAACACTTAATGTAGTCGCAACAATCATGATTGAGGATCAGCCATAATAACCTAGGTGAAGAATGAGTTTAGCAAACAACAAGGCCATTGAAGTGACCTCCACAGATGCCATCGTGAAATTCTTTAATAGTATAGGGAATTTCGGAGCTGGTAAGAAGGCATCATAAGAGAATACCATCAAAGTTGCATTTGTAGAGGGAGGCCACCCATGATGACATAATGAGAGGCCTTTTTGAGAAAAGTGTGTTGTCCATTATGGGTGAGGTCGGGGGTAAGATAGAAAGGAAAGGTAGTCTGCAAGCTGCTAATACCAAAGGTCTGTGTGTTTAGTGAGGTGGTTTAGACAAGGTTAACACAACAAGGTTTATAAGAAGGTCTCGTATGTGTTTTATGGTAATAAAGATGTCTGAATCGATAGGTGAAGTAGGTATCTGGGAAGCAAGGCAGGCCATGGTATCCGCGAATTTATTGGTGGATCACGGAACCGTTTGAATTTTATAACGATCAAAGGTAGCCAACATGATGCCAATCTAATGTTTTTACTCTTGAAGTATTTCATTATGACACTGATAAACACCATTGACTTGGTTTACTACCAGTTGAGAATCACCAAAGATATTAATGGACTTAACATCTAAGGCATAGGCATTCATGAGACCCAATATGAGTGCTTCATATTTGGAAATATTATTAGTGCACTTGAAGTCGAGTTTGAATGATAAGGGCATGGGTTCACCATCAAGAGGAATGAGGATAATACCTACACCACCCCCACGCTGACATTTGGAACCATCGAAGAATAAGTTCATTTGGTAAGGGTCATCATCCAAAGAGAGGGTAGAAATGGATTTTTCAGGGAAATCAAAGTTCGAAGGTTGATTCCCAGAAAGAGGTGCATCAGCGAGCTAGTCAAGAATGGCCTGACCCTTGATAGATTTTGGTGAATGAATTCGAGGTCTAGGTCAGCAAGAAGCATGAGCCAACATGTTGCATGTTGATTTTGGTAGGGTTTGGCATACATGAAGTGTAAGGGGTCAGTGTTGGTCACAACATAGGTTTTGTGGTTGAGTAGGTAATGGTGAAGTTTGGTGGCAACAAAAACTAAGGCTAAGAAAAGTTTTTCAGGATGGGTGTATTGGGTTTCATAGTCTAGAAGAGTATAGCTTATGTAATAAAATGCTTGCTCCCTATGTTGTTCATCATGATGAGTGAGCATGGCCCCTAAAGAGTGATCGGTAGCTGAGATGTATAAGTAGAATGGTTGATCGTCTTTAGGTGGGATGAGCACGGGTGGTTGGAGAAGGTATTGTTTTAAGGCCTCAAAATTGTTGTGGTAGTCGTCATCCCATTTGAAGGAGACATCCTTTTTAAGAAGGTGATGAAACGGTTGACAATGGTCGAGAGTTGGGAAATAAATCGATGAATAGATTGCAACTTTCCTGCAAACTATGAAGTTGGTGAAGGTTAGTGGGTGGAGGAATTTCGAGAATGGCCTTGACTTTAGCAGGGTCAACCTCTATACCACGTAAGGAAATGATAAATCCTAGGAGCTTTCCTGAGAGAACTGCGAAGACACATTTCTTGGGTTGAAGGTGAACACAATACTTGATGAGGTGATCAAAGATGGTTTTCAAGATTGTAAGATGTTCAGATCGATGTTTGGATTTGGTGAGGAGATCATCTACGTAATCTTCCAATATACGGTGCATGATGTCATGGAAAATGTAGGTCATAGCCCACTGATACGTGGCACCAACATTTTTAAGGCCAAAAGGCATGACTCGATAGCAGAAGGTCCCCCAAGGGGTGATAAATGCGGTTTTGTGTTGATCTTCTGGGGTGAGCAAGATTTGGTTATAACCCGAGAAACCATCCATAAGTGATATCATCTCATGGCCAGCGGTAAGTTCAACCAATGAGTCAATACCAGGCAGAGAAAATCATATTTTGGGAAAGCAAGGTTGAGGTCCCAGAAATCGGTGCAAATGCGAAGTCCCTCTGTCACCTTAATGACAGAGAACGATGTTAGAAATCCATTGGGGTTAATCGATGGGTAGGATGAGGAAATTGAGAGAAGTCGTTGAAGTTATTCTTTGACAAGAAGAGCAATGCGAGTGCATTTTCCTCAACTTTTGTTTTACTGTTTTGGCATTAGGAATGGTTATGATATTGTGAACCATGATAGTGGGATCAATACCGGCATGCCAACATAGGACCAAGCGAAAGGATGGTTATGATCTTTAAGAAAAGAAGTGAGAGCTTCTTGTTTAGCAACATCCAGAGATTGACCAATCTTGAGAATGTGGGGTTTTTCCGAGTGTGGATGTTGACTTTGATAGTTGATTCATTCAACATTTTTGCGTCTCGAAGGTAACGAATGGTGAATATAATAGTCTTCACCACCATGGTAGGTGAGAATGGACTCATCATCCCGACATTGAACAACATTAATTAAAGGAGTATCATCCTCAACCATGTCAGGATACAAGAAAGGAAGAGAAGAAGGAGCCTTGCCATCACGTTGATAAGTCAGAGGTCCTAAGGAAATGGTGTTTATGAAAAAAAAAGTTAGGAGGGATAGATTCGGGATCCATCAACTCTGTTGGTGAAGGTGGTGAAGGTGGAGTAGGTGAAGAAGGTGGAGATGGGTCAACGTCCTCAATGAGTTCAATACGGGGTTTTTTGGTAGGAATTTTGGTAAAACCAATTCCACTATGATCGTCATGTTTACGCGTGGTACATGAAACATCAGTGTAGGAAAGTGTGAGCAAAACGGTGATTGGTGAGCGACTGAAGGTCGGTTGAGAAGGGTCGGGTTTGTGATGGTGGTTTGGGTGTATAGGTAGAAGTATCAAGTCCCCATAGGTAAGGTGGGTGCGAAGGTGGGAGGACCATAAAGGAGACGCTCTCCTATGCGGTGATCATAATGAGGATGTTGGTGAAGGTTTCCATACTCTTGTGGAGTAAGGAATGTATTAACATTGTATAGCGATACTCCCCCATAGTGAGGCGTTGAAAAACACCTTCCAAGGGATCAGTGGTTGATATGTTGGTAGCTGGAATGGAGGAAGTGTTAGAGGTTGGATCGGAAGAGGTATTGGTTGGTTGGGAAGCTGATGTGTGACTGGTGGAAGCTACAGCAGCGGTAGGAATAGAAGATTTAGGTGAAGGTGAGGTTGCATCGGCACTGGTGGATGGGGTCGTGGGTGAAGAAGAGGTAGGCAGGGAGGTAGATGCCTTAACAGGTACAAGGACATCATTGGGGTGGTAAAGCATGTTGTAGGTTTTGAAAGGTGATGGGTCAGTTGGAATGGTATAGGAACGTCCTTCATGTTCAAACTTTACACATTGGTCCAAAGTAGAAGACACGAATCCGAGGTCCGGTGGTAAGCAACAAATTGTATTGAAACTCCCCTTCCAAGAGACATAGAACAACTCTAGAACAATATGGGGGCCCACACAAATGTGGAGGATGATAGTGCCGAGTGTAGAGGTGATAGCGTCATCGAATGAACATAACATGGCTGGATGCTTATACATGCGCTTGTCGAGTATGCACATTTGTTTGAATGCATGAGAGGAGATGATGTTAATGCTAGCACCCCCATCAATCATAACATGTTGTACACGTATATTATCGATATGGACGGAGATGAAAAGAGTAGGATCTGGGTCATCGGTTTTGTGGGGACAATTTCTTCATCTGAGAAACTGAGGGCGGCAACTTGGTGAGTAGGTGGAGGTGATGAGGTAGATGGCAATTTGGTGAGAGAGGCGACATGATGAGGTGTGATAATAGATGCTACAGGTGTGGGGTCATTAGGTAAAACCTTAATAGATTGAAGGACCTCCATGAGGGCTTGACAATGTGACTCTGAGGTTTGGATGAGATCATACAAGGACATTTTGAGAGAAGATTGGTGTAACTATTTGAGCATCGCGCGGTGCGTAACCCCATCAGAAATAGGATATGCTTTAGACCACGGATAGTGACTTTAGGTGCAGGTGCAATTGGTATGTTGGGTACGTGGTTAGTTGGTGGGTTGGCTACTTTGTCTTTCCCTTTGTCTTTCTGACCACAGGTAGCAATGTGAACCATATTAATTTGAGGCAGAGAGGTGGATGGGGTGGGGTTACCATGAAAGGTATACCGATGAGGGGGCACTTACCAAGAGGTGGATAAGAGCCTTCTACGATGAGTGTCCAACACCGGCATTTAGGAGGAGGTTTAGCAATCTCTCGGATGTGGACCATGTTGATTTCAAATTTCGGAGGTGGATAAAAAGGTCATGGCGGTGAAGATGGAGGTTGTGGTATAGGTGTAGGAGGAAGATGTGGAGAAAGTGGTGGAGGTGAAATAGGTTCATCATCAAGGAGGTCATCGTCATCAAAATTGGGGTCAGAAGGACACAACTGAATGAGGGCAGCCTTTAGACCCTTACAACTCTCAACATCATGTCCTGGCACATGATGGTAAGCGCAAATTTTAGTATCATCAAACCCTTCTGGTTTAGGTTTGAGAGGGTCGTAGGGTCTAAGAGGAGGTAGTGTGATAACAGAGCTCTCCAGGAGGTTACCAAGGATAGTGGCGTACGATCCTACCAGTGGATCACAATGCGAAGTAAATGTAGGTTTGGTTGGAAGAATGGGTAGTTGTGGTGGTAGTTGAGGTGACATGGTCTTGGATTTGGGTTGCATTTTCTTTGGTGGGGGTGTAACAAAAGGGTAGAAGGTTTAACCACTTCTTTGGAAATTGGTGGGTTCTTCGATTTTTGGTGTTTTTTCTTAGGTAGAGGTGTAGGTGGAGCACGTGATGTAGATGGAAAGGCAGATGGTGGGAGAGGATGAGTGACCCAAGGGGACAACTGAGGTGCAGTGGTAGGTGCTGGTCGAGGTTGAGAGGGAGGCACGGGTAAAGGGGAAGAGAATGTCACGGGTAGTGAAGGAGGAATAGAAGGTAATGGTGGTATAGGAGGCAAAGAAGTTATAAATGGTGATGAAAGACGTGAGGCTTGCTTAGGTAGAGCTGTAAGTTGTAGTGAAGGGGTCAAGGGAATTTTAGGATTAACCTTGGAGAGAGAAGATTTTGTTAGGGTCGAGGGGTGAGGTCCCAAGATAGATGGTAGGGGTGAAGGTGATAAAGGTGTAGTTGGTGAGGTCGATGTATGTAATTTGGAAGGTTGGGTTTTCATTTAGGTTGAGGATTGTTCGGTAGGTAAGTGGGAAGATGTAGTCATATCTATCTTAACAAGAGGATGTGTAGGGTTTGATGTCGGTGTGACCCCTAGGACACTAGTAGGTTTAGATATAATGGATGATATTGGAACACGTCGGCTAGCAAGTAGAGGGCCGGGTATAGATGAGGATGATGCAATAGAATATGTATCAAGAGTTATGTTCATGTGCAGTTTGGGTTGTTGAAACACCTTCGGATAAATGGTAGAAGTGTCAGTGGAAGATGATTGCATTTGGGTCGAGACCGGGAGTAAGAGATGCCCCCAAAGTGAAGACCTATCAACATAGTCTAGGTGGTTGGCTAAACGTGAGAATGACACTTGTGGTAGATGAGGTAGATGTGGAGCGAGTGGTGATTCCCATAAAATGTGTCTGAGAAACAGGGAATTCACTGGCTTTGGCCTCTATAGGTAAGAGAGCCAAAAGTAGGTCCGCAAGATCTTGGGTAGCTGATGGAGAATGGTCACCTGAGCGGTAACAACAAATCTATTGGATCCTGAATAGGTGGAGAAGATGATGGGTGCTCCTTTGTGGGTGGAGGAGGTACAATTGGTGATGGCTCACTAGGTAGGGAAGCTGAAGGGAAATGATATCGGTGCTAACGAGAGACTCCTCCACGAGTGCAGGGAGATGAAGGGCTTTCCTCTATGGGTGGAGGAATGGATAAAGTAGGTTCCTGTGCGGGTAGAGGATTTCGGGCTAGGATTTCCTCAATGGAGGGGATAGGAGATAATTGGGAAATAACTGGTAAGTCAGTGAAGATAGCATGTACCTCACGTGTATTACTATCATTGTGTGAGGCATCACCAGGTTTGATCATTAGATGGGGAATGGTTAGGAAATGGTTTCTTGAATATATGAAGATTTTTATTGGAAGGTACATTTGGGTTATCTAATATTAACTCACCACTCTCGAGCATTCCCTGAACAATATTTTTAAAGGTGATACAATTGCTATCATTGTGACTGTTTACACGGTGATAGTTACAGTATTCATTTTCCTTGTACCAACCTAGTATGGGGCGAGAGGATCAAAACCAGTATGTGGTTTGATAGGAGGAAGGGTGATAACACCAATGGCTTTAATAAGTTTCTCCAAAACAGATGAATATGGCTCCCCAATTGGGGTGTATTTCTTTTGTTCACGTTTGAATTGGAAGGTTTGGACCGGTGAAAGATTTGATGAAGGTTTAGCATGATTGGATGGATTTGGAATAACTCGCGTTGGTGGTTCCTGAGGCTTCGAGGAAGAGGATGTATCATTCAAATTAAACAAGGATTTCTTGTTTCATAATTATATCTTCTTCTCTTTGATGGCACAAATTTCAAGCTTATGTGCCATAGTGAAAGCCTCATCGAATGTTCGAAGGTTTGCACCTGTAAGGTAGGTGAGATATGCCTATCACAGGCTCGTGTGAAGATCTCTATGAGTTCAATTTGTGGTAATTGGAAAGTGAGTTGGTTGATTAGGCTACGCCAACGAGTGACAAAATCTGTGATAGATTCGTTGTCATATTGGCGCGTGGAATAAAGATTAGTCATGGTAACCTTCTTGACGACATTAATCGAGAAATGATCCAAGAAGGCTTGGGCTATTTGGTTAAATGAGAAGATGGAATGTCTAGGTAATCCATTATACCAATCCAATGCTGGACCAGTTAGGGACATGGGAAAGGTTCACAAAAGCAAAGCATCATCATGGGAAATTAGGTAACACCCATGTTTGAAAGATCACAAATGCTATTGCAGGTCTTCCTTACTATTAAAGTGGTTAAACTTAGGCATCTCCCAGTGTATGAGATATGGGTGAATGGGAATGGATGGGTGAATAGGCTCATTACAAATATCTTCATAGGTGAGAGAATTATGGGAGCTAGAAACAGATGCTTTTAATGTCTGCATCTTATCCATCATTAACTTGATAAATTCGTTGTTAGGTTGTGAAGATTGGGTACCCCCCGTAGCGAAAGGAGGTGGTTGTTTGAGATATGAAGACTACGACATTCCTATAGATGGTGATGTTGAATAAGGAGGTGGGAACCGTGAGGGACTAAAATAGGGGTATATACCCAGACTGAATGATAGATGAAACAAGAGGGGGTTGGTAGTAGGTATACGAAGGTGGAACGGTTGTAGTGACTCTAGTAGAGATGGGAGGTAGAGATTGTGGAATAGAAAGGAAAACATTTTGAAATGGGGTAGTGGTCATCGACACCAAGGGTGGTAGCATTGCGACTGGTACATACGAGACAACTGGTGCGGATGATGCTATGTTTTTTGGGTAGTGGATGAAGGTATGGTGGAGACTGCGGGTGCCACAGAGGTAGCGGATGCGGCGGTCAAAGCTGGCATGGGACCTAGCTGTGACACAACTGGGGATAAAACAGGTGAGGATACCATGGTAGGAGGTGCAGCCGATGATGGAAGCGGTCATTAAGGATGGAGATAAGGATATAGGCATGCCATAGATCAATTGACCCGAGGCATCTCAAGTGGAGGCATGGGTGAGGTAGTAGTTCAAAGCAGTGGGATTTTGATCCAGGAGTCGTGTGAACTCTGTGTCACCTATAGGAATGGTGATAGGTTGATTAGGATCCATGGGTGATGAGATGGAAGGTGGTGAAGGACTAGGTGGGAGTGGTAATTGACTAGCGTGAAATATGAGGGTGCTTTCTTGACTACGGGTCAACACCATGTGGGTAGGAACTGATTTGGCAAGACTGTATTCTGTCTGAATGGCACAGAACACAACAGAACTAAGGAAAATAGTCAACGTGAGTGAATTAGGTTGGATGGTGAGCTGTAAAATAGAACAAGATGACCGACACAAGTTCGGGTAAACCGATGCGCTAGGCTAAACCGATGTCATTTCTTGTGAAAAACTAATAGTCTATTAAATGATGGTCCCGAATGATAGTTCTCGAATAGGATGATGAGATGTAAGGTGACTATGATTGAAGTGATGACAATATGAAAGGTGATAGGAGCTTTTTACAGCTCGAGAAAGTGAAGTAGGTGTCTTTCTGACGAGTTATCCAAAAGACTGAAGACCAACGCTGGTTAGGTTAAACTGATTCTAGTTATAAGGTAGCGGTGACGGTTTAAGATAACCATAGCGATTCTTGTGAAATTGAAACAGAGAATAAGAAATGTTGTTGTGATTTAAAATCAGATGTTGAATCAAACCCAAAAGTCTAAGAATGATGTAGATGTGGTCCAGGCACACTCAGACGAAATCAGAATACACCGACTATGATTGGGAGTGTGCAAGGAAAGACAAAAATGATGAACAAAAGCTCACACCTCAAAATGCAAATCAAGTAGAACACTAAGAAAGAACATTCCTAGAGTGCCTATTCTATTACGTTTGTTCAACTTATGCTATTTTTATGGACTATCACTGTTATGAACAGAACAATAGAATTTTTTTGTGAGGAAGGCTTCCTATGAAGAAAGAATTCTACAGGGTGAGGTTTCAGGAATGTTATGGTGGGGCGGGCCATCTTCTGATGGTGAACTCGATAAAAGCAACGAGTTGGGGAGTACCTGACAATCCTCAAGATCAGTGTGATCGTTGTTAGGCTTTCCGAGGAAAGAAGATGTTTCAGAAATGTGTGTAAATTAGATTCTTTGTGCAATTTGGTTTTGACTCAGAAGAAGAGATATGTGTCTCTACGATTCATTTGTCAACCATCAGCTGGGCATGACTTCCAGCGTATGGTTGCTCTCTCAATTAATGTGAGCTAAATGCAAGAAAGCGAAATGCAATGCAAATAGTTTTTAAACCCAAATCGAAAGATGAAGTTCGATGACACAGAAGAATGAATAGGAGAGTGTATGCTCTTTCACTAATGCAAGACAAATGAAAGAAAAAGAAGAGTTCTTTTTAAGGACACCAAAAAGAAATATTTCTTTTAGAGCCAAATAGAAAGAAGAAGCAAGTTACCAAGGAAAGAAATTACTGTGTATGCCTTTCAGAAGGGAAACAGACACACAACTCTTTTACCTAAGAATGAATAAGAAAATGCAAGGAACCCTGAATGGGTCCCACCAGGTGTGCCAAAATGTTTCACCTGATTTCTTAGTTTTCTGAGAAGTATTTGATGAAATAGATAAGGTAAAGGTGGTAAGAGGAATACCTATTTTGGACGGTTGAAGGTTGTGCACGCGTGATGATTCCTCGATCCAGAGATGACCATGAGAGCTTTCTTTTGGCTGGGAGGAACTACCTGAAATACAAAGAAAGACCACAAAGGAGTGATTAAACGATATATGGCATGGAATACTTAGCTGGGTGCTAGTTCCGGTGAAGTACGATACTTCCTAACTAGCTTTCAGTCCACTATTTTATACAAATTAATGTAAAATAGTAAAATAAAATCTATTGTAATTAACCGATTTAGGTATCGCACTTAAATACGATAAAAAAATCTAAAATTAACAGTTAGGCTACAATCAGATCCAAGAAGGTAAGGTACTGTCACATGTGTAGGTATTAGTCAAGGTATGATTCTAGACAAAGCGGGTCATAGGTAAGGTTTTTAGTATTACATTACAGGCTGGCTAAGGTGGGGAACGCAGAAACCGATGTTGGTCTTCTCGATAACCGGTGCCGGTTAGGGTTAACCGATGTCGATCACTAGTAGTTTGACATAGGGTCAAAACTAGAAGTATGAGAGAGAGATTTTGAGGTTGTCGAGAGGTTGAATGGGGTATTGGTGAGGTCTAGTAGGGTTAGTAGGTCAAGAGCTGGGCTTGGCTGGGTTTTGGCAGGGGTGAGGTAGGTTTTGGGTGAGTTAAGGAAGATTTGGGTGAAGTTAAGACATTGCAGGGTAACCGACGCTAGTTATGGACTAACCGGTGCTAATTCTTATGGAATATTGGAAACTCGATAATGGCCCCAGGTCTCCTTTGTGATTGCATAAAGGATAGGATTGGTTAAAGTAGGTTTCCGAGGGGTTTAAGTGGGTTTTGGTGAGAGTTTACATAGGTATAGGGGTGTAAATATGAAGTATAATCTATGGGTGGCTTAGAGAGCAAGGTGCATGTAACGAGAAATGGATGTAATACAACAATAAGGGAAAAGCAAAGGTAAAAGGAAGGGACAATAGAAGGGCGTAGAGACTTCCTACTTACCTTAAAACTGGTGCATGTGGATGTACAGGTGGATTGGAGGTGTTGGTATGGAACCGAGTGATGTGGGAGAGTCACCAAACACTACGAGAGCTCTTGCATGGACTACTTGGGCTCCTTCTTGCTTAGTTCTTCTCAACTTCTAGCTTGAATCGGTGTTAGATGGCCTCTGGTTGGGTGTTGGTATGCCTGTGTGCGAGAGAGAAGTCCTTTTCTTGCTTACATGCGAGAGAAATCATTCTTAATGTGCCAAACTCGGGAATGAGGTAAGAAACCGGCATTAATGGTAACCGATGGTGGTTACGGAGTTGGCCGACGTCGATTCGGGGTTACCGAGGCGTCGGTTAGGGCGGGATTCCCTAGGACATGCTAAAAATAGGAGATCATGGCTCAAATGGCTACCAGATCTCACTATTCATCCGGACATGTGTGGGGTGACCGTTGTGTCTACGAGGATGGAGTTTAAGTCTTTAATTTGGGTTTGTTAGTTAGGTTTTAGTTAGTTATGGAAAGTTACTAATAATAGGCTTAGGGTGAGGTGTCTAGGTGAGGTGGCTAGATGAGGTGGAGGGGTAGGTATTTAATTAATTAGGGTAATTAAATAATAATTAAAATGAATGTAATTGATTAAATTAATATGGTGTGTTGGAAAGGGGCCATGGTTAGATGAGTTAGTTTGAGTTGATTCATCACCAAGGGGCTAAGGGAAGCGTGACCTGATTTTGATGTCTACACATATATTGCCCAAAAAAACAATTATAATATTCTTCTTGAGAAACCTTGGATCCATGATATGCATACAGTCCCTCTACTCTTCATGCATGCATGGCTAAATTTATTTATCATGGAGTTTCCTATGATGTCCCATCTCACCCATACTATTTTGCATATTGGCATTCTATTGATCATTTTGATGGTGCTCTTAGTTCTTCCGCATCTATTGACTATTTTTCTAATTATGGGCGAGGATATGAATATTTCTATCGCTATGATTTTTCTAATAGTGTCTTAAGCCCGCAAGGACAAGGAATCACAACACCTTTGGATCTTCCCACACAATCTAAAAAAATTAGTTTGGGGTATCATCATCCATCTCTCCCTTCTTTACAGGATTATAACACTATGCACACTTCTTCACTTCCTCTCGTGCATCCATAACTCATTAGTACTTCTACCTACGATGCTTGGGATAAGTTAAAAATTCTTACTACTGATTATTCTCTTCTAGAATACATGGGTTTTTATGAACACTTTCCTTATTTTCATCATAAGAGGAATATTCCATCATCTCTTAATGTTACCACTTACTTTGGAGAGTCGATACACCTACTAATAGTGTCGATCCTCCCGATACTATCCCTATTGGCCCATAAATTATGGATCAATCCTCTCTTCTTAATGAATATACCATTTAATATAATCTTGGTACATCGACAACCCACACATATTTTTTTTTCGTTGTCTGTCACACACATGATGAGAAAAGGGATATCAAACAATTTATTTGAACGAATTCTCTAAAAAATTTGCATGGGGTGATAGTGATATGCATGGTATTAATCCATGTGTTCCCATCCATAACATTGTTCTTAACCCCAATGAAAAACTCAATGCAACAAATAATTCTTAAAATGCACCTCGAAAGTGACACTTTGAGTCAAAGAAGAAATCCAAAAACTACTAGATGTTGGTTTTATATCTATTATTAATTACCTAGAGTGGGTATCTAACATTGTACCTATTATGAAGTTGGATGGATGGGTCTGTTTCTACATAAACTTTTTGTGATTTAAATAAATATTGTCCCAAGGATAGTTTCCATTTTCCCTACATCGACGCTATTGTCGATTCCACATCCGAACAAGATATTTTATCCTTCATGGATGGATTCGCTGGTTACAATCAAATCAAAATCAATTTGGAAGACTAATAGAAAACCTCCTTCACTACACTATGGGAAACATTTTGTTACATCGTCATGTTATTTTTCCTTAAAAATCCCGTAGAGAAACTTATCAATGATAAATGACACACATATTTCACGATTACATTCACAATATTATTGAGATTACGTTAATGATATACTTGTTAAATTGTGGCGTGCTCCACCCTGTTATGTTGTGGAGCTTATTTTCATGTGTGGAAGTGTTAAATACTATACACTAAAATTATTTTACACTCTCCACGGTTTTCTCTCTTGGGTTCGAGGCCAAGGTGGGCCCCAAATTGGGGTGCAGGGAAGTAGCCCCGCTAGCAGGGCATTGGGGGCACAACCCCCAAGAAAATTTTTGGCCTTGAATAACATGCCCAATACCTCAAGAAACATTCTCTTCTTATATAGGCAAGATTTTTCCCGTGGTTTTGTTACCCACGTATTGAAAAATACATATGCATTACCTATTAATGTGCTTTTTATGTATATGGTAGGGTTGATTGTACATTGTAGATGTGTGTGAGTTCGAGTTTGAATTCAAGAGATTTTATTGAGAATAGATCCAAATAGATATGGGTATTGTATTGAGATAAGAGTTGGATTGTAATAAAAATATGAGAGAGTGATTCTTGGTGGACATAGCCCAAATTAGGTGAACCATGTAAAATTTTGTCTCTATGTTGTGTTATTTTATTTTTCTACACTTTTATTTTAGATCTTTGACATTTATCTCAGATATTAGTTTCTACTATTGTGACTCTGTGTGGGGGATTGTTCCGCATATTTTATCCCTTATTTCTAGCAATTGGTATCATATCCTGGTTTGGTTTACTAAAGTGTTGAATTGTAGGGAAATTTTTAGCTTGAGTGGGGCTATAGAAGATAATGGAAGATCAAAGGTTGATAAATTCAATGGGAATAATTTTAGTCTTTGGAATATGTAAATGGAATATTACCTTTATCGAAGGATCTTTATATTCCGTTGTCTCGAAAAAGGAACAAACCCTTGAGTATGATAGATGCGGAATGGGATTTTCCGGATAGGAAGGAACTTGGGACTATCCATCTATGACTTACATCTTTGGTATTATTCAATGTTTCAAAGGAAAATACTACAAAATAACTTATGGATGCATTAGTGAAGTTATATGAAAAATGTTTTGCCTCTAACAATATATTTTTAATGAAAAGTTATTTAATATAAGGATGAGATTGTTGATGGCAAAAATTTAAATGATTTTAATACGGTTGTGAATATGTTAGCTTTGGTTACAATAAAATTTGATGAAGAATTTATGGATTTATTAATTTTGTGCTTTTTACATGAGATTTGCAATAGCTTTGGTAATGGCGATAAGCAACAAGGTTCCATATAACTCGAAGTTGAATTTTAAGGATGTTGGGGTTGATTCTAATCGAGGAAATGCAAAGAAAAAGCTTCAAGGAATATTTTACTTTGGGAATTATTTGAAAGTGGAAACTATAGGGATACAAAATAATATAGGAAGTCGTGGAAAATCAAAATATCAGAAATGCCAAAATCCAAAAGTAAGATGGTATGTTGGCATTGTGGAAATTCTCGGCATGCAAAGATGAAATGTTGGGGTCTTCTCTGAAAAGAAAAACAATAGGAAGAAAATAAGGAGGTGAATGTGGCAACAATTAATGTCCGACAGATTCTTTGATTATCTCTTTTCATAATATTATTTAATCTTAGGTTTTAGATTCTAGGGGCTTATTTTGATGCTACTCCACATAAGCATTTGATCTAGGTGGATCCTCATTGAGAAACACCAATACATTATCTTTCAACAAGTGGTATAATTATTTGTGTAGTGTAAAGTTTCTCAAGAGCTTGGTGATGGTGTGAAGAATGTGCCAAGGGCATATGCAGAGGAGATTGATTAAAAATATTTTTTTGGAATGCTGGTCTTTGACACTCGGTGGTAGACAAAAGCACCCCACGTTTTACTAGACGAGGCCCTCACCTTGTTTGACACACTTGATTATGGAGTGGTTCCTTGGCCTCCATTATTCACATTATCATTGCCATGTTTTACATATATTTTCTCTTATATTTGTGACCCCTATATGTGGGATTATTGTATGGAATTATAGCATATTGTATTGATGTACCTAGGTGGACAACCAAAATCAACGAAGTTGGGCTAGCTCGCCAACCGATTTGGTCCTCCCACCTTCTTTACCATTTTCACCATTTACCGATCATCTCACTATTTATTTCATCCAACTTTCCATGTTACAACTCATACTCTCCACGCATGAACTATAACCCTTGTCTCCTCCCATTTACCTTATACCTCCACCATGGCTTTAAACTACTCACCAACCACTTTGTTTATCTCATCTATTACATTCCATACCCATTTGACATACACATCTATCTACGTGGTGGCCTATTCACGTAGCATTCAACTTGTCCACCAAGCTATAAGAAATCAGGTAGGACACATCGCAATTGGCAAAAGAGGTCTTAAGACAAAGTGTAATACCCCACCGTTGTATTTTTAAATTCCAATGCCACCCAATGCACCTTGCGATGTGGGATTTATCCCAAAATAAAAATTAAATCAAATGGTGGGTGGTGGGTTGAACCATTAACCCCTATGTTCTAAAAAATATAGCATTAACCGCTATGCCAAGCAATTGAAGTATTATATAATCCATGTTGTGTTATTTGAATAGTAGAAGACAACGTATTGTGTAAACTCGAGGATTATTACTTGAGCTAGAGAGGAATAGTTAAAATTTTCCAAAGGAGACTTACTTTTATTTTACAAGGAGATTATCATGCAGTTGTGGGAAAATCTATAATGCCTTTTTGTAGTTGTTTTAGGCATATTTTTTAATATATCGGTCATTTAAATGGACCTGAAGACGTAGGTGTTATCACCAAAGTCATTATCGATTACGTGATTTTATTTTCTCTCGTTTCAATCTTATTACTCTCTGAATTTATGTAGTGCTCTCAGATTTTTAATATTTATTAAAAATGGAGAAAATTTATAATGTTTAAATTTTCTATAAATTATTTTATAAAGTAAATTGGGTGAACATTTTTACAATTTGTTCATAACGATCATATTGGTATCGATTTTTCTATGATCAGTTTAATGGTTGTTTGGATTGAATTTTTGTTGAATGTTGACAAGGTCCCATTCTAGAAAAGGTGAAGGAGAATTAGCGGCATTTGATTCGAGATTGGATTAAGACGTTCACGTATCCCAAATATGGCCAAAGATGAATAATTTCATAGATCCTTCATGTAAATGAAAGAGATGGTGGAAGAATTATACTGAGATCATCTAAGGATAATGGAGAAAGAAGCGACTCTAAAAATAGAAGAAGGAGGACCATATACTTCACCTAGACACGGTTCTCCCTATGTAAAGTATGGTAAAAGTGTTGGTTAGCACACACTTGTGTTGTATAGATCTATATATCATATTTAAGCATGAAAGAAATAATTACAAAAATTAAACCAAAAGAAAATACACAAGATATAATGTGGTTCACCTAGTGTGGGCTACATCCACCAAGAAATAACCAATCTATTATTCTTTTCTTTACAAAGGAAATACAATGAATATTTGTAATCTTCCACACCTCTCATGGATGTACAATACTTTTCCTTCACAATCTTCTCTTTTCTCTCTCTAAGAATTCCTTCTTACAATAATCACAATTCTTACCTTCTAACCCTAGTTTTCTAGCTTATAAGCATATACAAACATTAGGAAACTTAGCTATGCATTTACAACCCTCTGATCACCTTTATAACCAAGGGTCGGATCTAATCCCATGTTTAAAATAAAAAACATTAACACACAGTAACTACACGATAGAAAATCAACACGTGACCTTTTTCGCACCCGACCTCTCGAGGTCATGCCGGGACAGCTAGTGTGGAATGGAAATGGAAGTGGAAGTGATGGTGGTGGTCAAGCTAGTTAGGCAATCTAATGTCTTCTACACGCAATAATGGAATCTACGAATCTAAGGCAATGAATGCTCTCCTAACTTGAAGGGGTGTAACGGTATGGTTAGATATGATAGCTACTCGGAGACTCCAATCGATGTCCTACTCTCAAGAGATTCTATCAACTGGTTGTGGGACACGTGGAAAGTAACCTACAGGTGCCTCGTATGGGTTTCTAGACAAGGTCATGGAAGTGAAATAACGAGAGGAACTATGGAACTGCAAGAACTATGGTCGATTCTCTGGTCTTGTCCGAAAGTCTTAGCCCGATTGGCTATTATGTCCAATAATGAAAGTTGGGTAATGATGTTCGGTGGAAGTGGTGAAGATATGAATACCACTATGCATAAGCTAGTATCAATGTCTAACTGGTTAGCAGGCCCGTTGGGTTGTAGGACCTGTGGATCACAGCCAAAGATTCTTTGAGGCTGAGGCCCTCATATGGTCATGCATGCAATCAAATCCTATTTTCTGGAGCAGTCCAAAAGTCATAGGCTAAGTTTGCAGTGATGTTCAGTGTTTCTAATTGATCTATCTTTTCAATGAATGTTACGGGTGTTCGTAAGATTGTTAAGCGTAAGCTTGTATCAATGTTAGTTATTAGCTCTGGTCCGTTAGGTTGCGGGACCAGAGGATCACAACTGTATGTCTTTTCTTGTTGAGGACCGTTGATGGTCATGCAAAAGAAATTGGTTTGCTTCTAACAAATAAAACTATCTAACAAGGGAAATCTAACCTATGTTTTTGTTATTTTCTCAATATATCAGGTCAAAGAAATAAACAAGCTAATCTATGGAAAGTAAATATTTTTGTTCTTTTATAACTTTTCAGACAATGCATGTAATCTAATAAACAATTTAAAACCAAACAATTAGCCGGATGTAGCTAATTATTTGTGCAGATGTATGATCTAAATCTAAAATCTACTCTAATTCAATCAAAGTCTTTCCAACCCTACCTCATAAGTGAGAAACAAATCATAACTCTAACAGAGCTATTGTTTCCCATAGCTTCCCTAGCAATGTTGAAGAGAAAAATTCCTTTTATTGTTTTGATCTACTTGTAATTGAACAACTAATTGAAATGAATGAATTCTCTACTCTATTTGATATGTATCTAACAATTTGATAAAGACTAAGCAAAAAAATACACAAATCCAACCTAGAAGAGCAAGAGCTTTGGCAATTCCAGCAGTATTGATATTTGTCCCCTCAGTTCTTTCCTTTCTCTGAGTGTTCGTGTGAGTCCAAGGTATTGGGAATGCAAAGAACAAAAACAAGAGGATGGTGCTTGAGTAGGCGCTAGGCAGCAATCTGGACACAAGGCAGGTATAAGAGAGATAGAACAAGAAGATCTAAGCTTGGCTATGCAATTTCTAGCAATACTATGGCAACAAAACAAGACAAGATACACCAAATTCTCTCACAGGCCTTTTGCTTGAATACAAGCATGGAATATATAGGAATGGAAGATAGAAGATTACTTCATGCACAAGGAAATGAAGAGGGAGTTCCACTCATTAAATCTATTTAAAAATAGAAGAAGCAAGGAGAACCAAACAAATGCATCTATTTTTAGCAAATTCGGCTCACGGATGCACTAAAAATCAAACTTAAGTGAATCATCACATGCAATTTGTTGCATGAAGATTTTGAAAAAGTTACCTAGACCACCACCCTACGCAGGTGGCGGTTTCAGAATACCACCCCGCTCGGCAGCGGTTTAAAACCGCTGCCCAGCAGGTGGCGCTTTGACACTTAAGGCCAAAGCAAGCACAGAATGAAGGGGAAAACTGGAAAAATGTAAGGAGAAGCTATGTAAGGCTATCTAGGCTACAAATATATACTGCAAGTGGGTTTTGGAGCTCAAACACCTTCTCGAAAGGACTTTGAATCATCATTGGGGGTTCTCGTAACCATTTTTTTGACAGTACAACACGTGTAATTTTGGGTGCATACATATTGCCCCCTCGGAGAAGCGTCTTAGCCATGAGAAGGCATAAAACGTAGAATCCGAGTATGGCATTCTTGAAATGGGGAATTAGAAGTTATACCTAACATGCCCATGTGTTGAAAAGTCACCTTTCCAAACTCCCATTATCTCGTAAGAGGGAAAGAAAGACTCAAGTTTAAATAGACAAGATATCGAAAAATAAACGTTGAACCAAAATGACAAGAGGACTTACCATTTGCATAGGGATTTAGAAATATACCGCATCCAGCTCCAACCCCGTAGACAAGTACACTCAAAATTAAATTAAAATACATATATATTAAAAGGAAACTCATTTTTTCTAATTCCTTTGCACAGCATATTCGACTTGGTGAATTTGGAGCTCTAGATTGACAAAGACCATTCTTGACAAGAGTATAGCTGATACATTCGCATTGAGATCGTGATCATGCCTCCACGTGTGGGAAACCAGCCAGTGCACTCTCGTGTTGGTTATTCCCTCCTTTGTCTTTTTGTACCCTAAATTTTGAAATGTTGAAAAGTTTACCTAGGGGGATGGTTTTCAAAAAATTGGTTTCTAATGAGTCACTAGGGGACGCCCATAGGGCATGTTTTTATTTAATCCAAAATGGTCAAATTTAGCATTTTGGCCATTTTTAGGGCTAAGGGTGCATTTTGAAATTCAGCCCAAGACCGCCGCCTGTATCAAGGCGCGGTTCGGACAAAATGCCAAAACTTGTATAAAATCTCAATTTTTTTGTGCTTTTTATGTTTTACAATGTTTTTAATGAGCTTTTCATATGATGTACTTTACTACCTTTCTCTTTTCTCATATTTTGGTGAATGCGATGGAGGAGTACATCCGATGGAGTCGTGAGTGGGAGTGTGATTAGATCCTGGGGATCTTGGACCAACTTTCATAGGATGAGATGGACTTACTACAAAGAGTAGGCATTTGGTGGATAGCCCGGGTGCCCCATGTTACTCCTGCTAGTCACATCTTGTGTGACCTATTATCTTATTAGGATGCAAACTAGAACACCTTCTAGTTCCCTCGCTCAGAGGTGAGTGGACTATCACCTTGGAGGATGTATTCCGCATCCTTGGGCTCTCGGTTCTTGGGAGGAGATTGACTTTAAAGTCCATCATATCTATTGATGATATGACACGATGGGCTACATACTTCTTGGATGTTCTAGTCTCTTCTAGATCGAATAAGGGAATCATGGTCCGATCGAATTCTCTGCTCCCATTCCTATCCTTCGGAGGGTGATCATGGGTATCTTGTCCTCAAGGCTGATCGGGGACAAGGGAGGAGATACACTACTATATCGCTTTAGCCCCCATCATCACACGATTAAGGGGTATGGCCGTGCAGATATGCCCGGGCACTCAAATCTTGAGGACCACCTACCATGACTTATACAGGGGTGGTCCGATTACACGACAGTCCTTGAGCCACCCAACTCTTGTCATGAGTTGGGTGTATGAGCACACATTACTCCATATAGCAAGTACATTCTAAGTACTTGACCTAGGGCTGTTCGGGCAACCAAATGGATAGGATGTCCTTACTCGCAGATGCCACATCTACCATTGGCCTCTCTTACTACTACCAACATGGTTTCTACCCCTATCTAGATATGGCAGGGTTATGGGGAGAGGAGGTTGCAATCGTAGCATCCTATTCTTTAATGAGTCACTTGATTGACTCGGTAGGAGGTTAGAGATCCATCCTTTTGATTGGGTGCCATAACAGCTTTTCCCTCGACTATATGACATGCTTCCTCCCGTTACTCTAGTTTATATGACGATTCGGGAGGCTCGAGAGAGGTCCTGAGAGGGGATCACGGATGAACGGTGGTTACCCCGGTTTTCCTATCACAACACATGGGTGGTTTAGGCTAGGAGGGCAGCTGGTGCTCCTCGAGAACCCTTACTTAGGATTGTGGTTGCCCCTACCCACGCCGGGAGGAGAGTAATCCGATCAAAGTGGACTCGATTCTTAGGAGTATGCAGGAGGTGATAGGGAGGAGGAGTTTCTGGAGAGGAGACTAGGGAGGATGGTTAGGAGGCAATCCCTTTATAGGAGAGGAGAGTGACCTTGAGTGGCATGACACTCGTGAGATTCTTAGAGCGGTTCAGAGGAGGCAAGTGCAGAGCGAGAGACTTTAGCCTTAGATTTGACCTTCCCTCTCTTTGGAGAGAGAGATGAAAAGTATGTGATGGGACATCATCATGCTCATGATTTTGGAGAGGCCCCCAAAGCCCAATGTAGCACTTGTAATTGACACTTCTCTCTCTACTCGTCTATTAATATGCATACCCTAACTTAGTTCCTTACTTTCAATTCGCGTTGTATGTCTTTCTAACTTATTATGCTCTTTTTTGGCAGCATCCATGCATGAGTGGTGGGAGCTTATCTTCCAGGTGTATGTTGACACCTTACTCATCCCCTGGGATAGACTCGGCCGAGTTGACTACCGATTCTGGACAGCCCCTACTTGGATGACATACCAATGTCATCTACCCTATCTGGAAGGTGGTGGAGATAGTGACTTCATTACGTACTCAAGTTTTTGGGTATGAGACTACGGAGCGATTGATGAGGTGTAGTCATTCGCGTAGCGAGGGCGCAAGCAACAGTGCCACCATGAGCACTCACACCATTCCATTCACTCACATCATCGATGCAGCCGCAGAGAGCCCTAGCGTGGTCGTGCACCATCTAAGGGGTCCCACAGGGACTGACAGGCTATTGAGCCTCCATTGTTTTGAAACTTGATTCTTTTTGTATATTTTGGGCTCCTATGAGCGTTTTGACCATGGTGAGTGCATGATGACATTGTATACAAACTTTGGTCCATGATATATATATAGACACTATTTTTGGTTCGGTATTCCATTGTATCTGAGTTGACTTCTTTATGGTTTATCTCGCATGTGTACTCTAGATGTTTAGAATCTCCATTTTTTAATGGTTTTTAGAATGTATGCAGTGGATATGAATGATAATAGAATGCTTTTTTTGATTTATTTTATGATGTTGATATATGATGATGCAAACACACCGTGATTTTAAACTTAGCTTCTTTAATCATTTTGGTACTTCATTTTGTTTTTATAGAACGTGGTGATAACATGGTATGATAAGAAGATACACTTGTCCTACTCCTAACTCCATGCAACTAGTAAGATGCGAGGGCTCAACACCAAGAGTTAGAAAAGGGACAAGTTATGAGAATTTGTTGAATGATAATGATGAAGGACAAGAGAAAAGGTTTAACGGAACCAAATTGGGATGCTACAACCATACCCTACTCAAGTTACTTCATAGTTTAAAATGTGATTTGATTTGCAGTTTATCTAGACTTAGATCCATAGATGGCCACTTGGTTGACAAAATCTAGTTTTTAGAGTTTTTAATTCTCTTGGAATTTGAACTTCTAATTCACTTTGTTTTTGACTCAAGATTTCACAGTATTTGAATTAAGTGTTTATGAATTTTAGCTTTGTCAAAGAGATCCCCTACACCTTGCCCCATGCTTCTAGTAGGAAGCATGGGCTTATCACCATGGACAAAGTATAGGCAAGTAAGGACATTCCCATCCTTTCCCAACCATATGTCATTAGTAAGAGATGCAAGCTCGACACCAAAGGTTGGCAGGGAAAAGAAATGTGTAAAATCAAAAATTTCTATTGATCTGTACTTCACCTATTTGTTTTAGCAAAATATCCAGAATGTTCTTATTTCCAAAGAGATGTTTATGGGATAGATGTGACACCATGAAGCTTCTAGAACAAACCATAGGCAAATACACCTAACCTAGAAAGAGACCAAAAGTAGAACAAAGTATAAAGGCCTTGGTATGGTTACTATTAAAACTTTGTCTTATCTTGCTTAGATTGATGAATTGATTCGAAGCACAGTAATGATATTATGAGAATTTTAAGAGATATGATTTGAATGTTTTGTTAATGCTTTCAAGAAGTTTTTAGTAATTGTTATAAGAATAAGTTCCTTGATCACATTTTTTACAAACTAACTGTAGATGAAAATGCAATGCAGATGCGGTAATGTACATATGAAAATGCTGATGGATCATGAGTAGTATCTCTTTAGGTGAAGAGAATTCAGATTCGCTAAACTCTTCACTTCTTGTGTACATGGGTGAAATGCCCCATTTTTATAGTCCTCTACTACTCAATATGGACCCAACCATCTAGGTCTAATTTCTTTCCTTCACCGGTTTTCTTTTCTATCCGACTATCAAGTCTTAATACCAAGTATTCCTTGTATATCGTGCATTTATAAACTTTCTTGTTCTACTACCGAGCCATCCGGTCAGCGTAAACACTATGTTGTTGTGCTGTATTAAGTCTAGCCTTGTCGAGACTTTCTAGTTGAGAGAGTCGTGTTTCTCGATAACCCTCTTCTCCTAGAATCCCTTGTAGTGAAATGCAAAGACTAGGTATCTCAACTTCGAGCGGTAGAACCGCTCAAGAATGAATACCAAAGAAAAGGGGGTTGCCTCGTTGGTGTTCTAACCAACGTCTAATAGGCTCACAAGGATGGAAATAACTTTAAATGCCAATCTCATTTGTTTTCCTTTACGTTTTGTAGGAGAATGGACTTTACCATTTTGTTAGTTGACTCACCTTGCTTGTCCATTAGCCTAAGGATAGTAGAGAGAAGTTGTATGATGATTTATTTTGAATTTTTCACATAACTCACATACCTCATTGTTTTTGAAGTACGTGCCATTATCTCGAGATAATGACTGCGGAACCCCATACCCGCAAATGATTTGGTTTAAGATGAACTTAGCAATTATAGAGCTAGGTATAGGTTGTAAGAGGCATAGCCTCTACCCATTTGGTGAAATATTCCATGGCCATGATTATGAATTTATGGCCATCGCTTTTATGAGGGAGAGAACTTCCTATCTAGTAAAGGTACCATGTGGAAAAGGGCCATGGCGTCGCAATCGGATGCAAAGCTTTGCTGGTATGTGGATCTCGTGTGAGAACTCTTAACATTTATGGCATCTATGCACAAATTCTACTTTGCATCATGTTCTAGCGTGGGCAAGAAATAACCCATCTCGATGTATCTTTCGAGTAGTGGCATGGCCACCGAAGTGGCCTCCACATACCCCGCTATGTGATTCATGAAGAATCTTTTCGATTCTTGAATGTCTACACATCTCAATAACATTCCATCAAAATATCTACGATAGAGCACTGTTCTAAAATGCCATACTTAGCGGCAATGACCCGTAACCACCTCCTTTGTTGTGATGTTGCCCCTTTTGGGTATGTATGATCCATGATGAAGTTGATTATGTCATTATACCAAGGACACATGGAGATTAGAAGCATGGTATCGAAAAAATATACACATTCTTCAGAAAGTATAAGTCTACCATATCACCCCATCTAATGGGTTATCGGCCAACCAGTCTGCAATGATTTTTCCCTTAATGGACATCTGTTTTACAAATGTTAGCTCAAACTCACCCATCAAGTTTATGAAACGTCCTACTTTCTTGGATAAGGATCCTTGTGTGAGAAACATCCGTAGGTGATCATTCTTAATGATGACTCTTGTTTCTTGGTTCAACATGTAATGCCTTAAACATTTTGTTGCAAAGACTATAATGAGGCATTCCTTCTCTGCTTGTTTATAACGTGTCTCATAATCAAGCAAAGTTTGGCTAGTGAAATAAACTACACATTCACATTTATCATCATCCTCTTGAGCCAACATGCGCCTAATGAAACTTCATTGCTCATGAATATAGGATTAAGGGACAATCCACCTAGGTGGCATGAGAGTGGGAGGAGATAGTAAGAATCATTTCACCGATTCGAAGGCTTCATGGCATTCCTCCATCAAAATAGTGCAGCAATCCTTTTTCAATAAATTGTTGATTGGATGAACAGCGTAGGTCGTGTTAGGGATGAACCTTCGGATTGCACCAAGTTTACCAAGGAAAGACCTGATATGCGACTCACAAATGGTGGAACCATTTTAAACACAACCCAAATTTTGGCGGGGTCTACATAAATTCCTCGTGAAGATATAATGTAACCCAGGAGTTTACCTCCTGTTACGCCGAACACACATTTTTCTGGATTCAAGGTAACACTATACTTGATTAATCAAGAAAGGATGATATGAAGAACCTCTAGATGATCACAACACTTTCTAGCCTTAGCCAGAAGGTCATCAACGTAGGATTCCACAATCTTATGAATAAGGTCGTGGAATATATAAGTCATTTCTCATTGATATGTCGCGCCAACATTCTTAAGGCCAAATGGCGTGACTAT
Organism: Taxus wallichiana var. yunnanensis; assembly: GCA_018340775.1. Taxonomy (NCBI): domain Eukaryota; kingdom Viridiplantae; phylum Streptophyta; class Pinopsida; order Cupressales; family Taxaceae; genus Taxus; species Taxus wallichiana. Next base: position 218,861,767 of record CM031241.1, on the reverse strand, counting down.
GTAATAGTATGTTCCCCAAGGAGTTATAAATGTGGTTTTAGCTTGATCCTCCTTAGAAATTTTGATTTGATTATATCCCGAAAACCCATCCATAAGTGATAACAACTCAAACCCAATTGTTGCATCAACAATGAGGTCAATAGATGGTAGTGGGAAGTCATCCTTAGGGAAAGCCTTGTTTATATCTCAGAAGTCTATACAGATGCAAATCTTTCCATTCTTCTTGAGAATGGGAACGATGTTAGAGACCCATTGCGAATAATCAACCGGCTTAATGAACCCTACTTGAATAAGTTTCATTACTTCCTCTTTTACCATAAGGGCCACCTTTGGTTTCATTGGTCTCGACTTTTGCTTGATCGGTTTAGCATCCGGCTTGGTAATGAGGTTGTGGACAGCAATATGTGGTGTGATCCCCATCATTTCCTTATAACTAAATGCAAATTCCTTTTGATGATCCCTGAGGATTTGAGTATGTATTTCTATTTCCTCAGAGTTAAGGAAGACCCTAACTTCAAGATCTTTGGCTCTTCCTCTGTGCAATGTTTATATCTATTGTCCCTTCGATTACGGATGCGTTACCCTCCTCGACTCGGGTGGGGCTAGAGGTAGCTCTAGATCCCCTTATTCCTCTATCTCATAAATCTCAAGATCTCTTCTTGGAGAGGATTCAACCATGGGATTCCCAAAATAGGAAGAAAAGAACTGGACTAGGAGAATTTAACCTTGTGATATATAAGGTGTAACTCAGCAAGAGTGTTTAGATATTCCAAAGTTGCCTTATGGCTATTGATGGGTTCTAGAAAGTCGGACTAACTTTCAACCTCTACGTATATTAACAACGGTGTCATTGGAATTTTATGAACCAAAGGTTTAGTGCGAATCAAAACCGTGAAATTGGTGTCTTCTAGGTTAGTGCTTGGGGTAAAGCATGAAGCGGAAGTTGCTATTTCGAATCTGCAAGGAGTTTTTCTCATGTGGAACACCTCTATCAATATGAAGTCAAATTACCTAGTTATACCTAAAACACAACTAGTTTGTAGAGTTGTAAATGCTCTACTTTGGTTTCATACACCTCGAAGTTTGATTTGTAACTAGTTGTGAATCACCTAATACCCTAATACTAACAATACCCATTCTCTTAGCAGTGATTAGACCTAATAAGAGAGCCTCATACTCAGCACCGTTGTTTGTGCATTCAAATTTTAGTTTGAAATTGAAAGGTAGGATCCTTACTTCAGGTGAAGTAAGGATTACACTACCTACCCGACACTACAAAGAAAGTTGGCTCCATCAAAATGGAGGGTCCAACAGTTACTTAGAAATATGGATGCTATATTGTTCTTCATGTTTTCCTATTTTACCTCGCTTACCTCGACCATGCAAACCTCATCGATGGGAGAGAACCGAGCCTGGGTATGTCCGATACCCATGGAATCAAAGGGAGAACAATAGGTAAGTCATTTTCTTATAATTCAAAAATTCTGTTGTGGTTCGTAGCGATATACCATCTCTATAACTATTATTTCATTTAGGACTACTAGAATACCCTTGATCAACCCCGTGACTTCCAATTTATGGGGACCAACTTTTCCTCCGATTTTTACTCGTAGGTTTATTCAATTGGTTCATAGGAAACTTGAACTCATAGTGAACACCTAGCCTTTTCTTTAGGTTTGCCAAATGTATTTCAAAGGCTTGGGGTCACCATGTGCCATAAAGACCTTCCTAAATGTAGGAATCTTACCTCCTAAAATAACTTGGAAGGGATTGCCTTCATGCGGTGAACCAAGGATGACCAAGAATCATATTATAGTTAGTTTCCTGATCTATAATATAGAATTTAGTTAAAAGCTGTCTTGGGCCCTGGGTATTTGTAAAACTATGGTTCCAATTAAGGTTGCCTTCAAGACTAAGTCATGTAACCCCTTAACGTGTTTCTTAAGGAGCAATTGGTTTCCCATACACTAACTTCTATAGAAAAGAGAAGGGGACTATGTTAATTACTTCCCCATCATCGATGATTACATGCTTCACATAATTCTTGTAGATCCAAACTTGTAAAAACAAGGTCGGATCCCCCTACAGGGTTATCTCAAAGATCTCGTAGGCCTCTTCTTATGTCAAAACAAACCCGATATCTTTTTTAGGCTGCCCCGGAGGGCGGGCATAGAAGTTGATATGATTTACCCGGTTTCCGTGGTGGGGTAACATTAACCAAATGACCCAAACCTAATGCTTCTAATAATGCGGCTCTATGAGCAGGAGAGTTCTTCAGTAGATCCAAAAAGGAAATGTGTGAAAAGGTCTTAGTTAAATCACTAATTAGATCATATGCTCCTACTGGTTTGCTTAGTGTATCATGGACACTCCTGACACATCTGGATAAATCAGAAATGGTTGGGAAGAATAGTGCCTGGTTCTCATTGCGAAAATTTGGGGTTCAGTGTCTAACTCAACCAAACCTATGATCTTAGTTTGTTGACGACCATCCAAAGGAGGTGCCACTTGTGGGCCTGATGAGGTTGAAGCCTCACGATCATTAGTCCCTATCATGACGCCCTTATTGGAACCATTTGGATCAATTCTTCCATCCTTAGGACATGTGGGAAGGGGATCATTAAAGATCCCAAGCGGGGTGTTTTGCGGGGACACTGGCCCCATGTAGGCATTTTGTGTTGGCATGGTAGGGTCTCACAAACATGTTGACAAACAACTATCATTTCTCCTCTAAACGTTGTAAGAATTTGTTACAATCATGACATGTTCTTGTGTCATGTCCATGAACCCTATGGAAACCACAATACAAGTTAGGATCATAATCTCGAGGCCTTTGGTTTATTCCTTGTTGCGCCCAGGAATCCCGACTATCATTTGATTATTGACTATTATGGTTAAAATTTAAAGCCCCGATCTTGATTCTCGAATTGATTATTATACCCACCGGGTATGGATTGGGGCTTGGGATTGATGTTTGCCTCTGTTGCTGAGGTTGTGGTTGTTTTTGCTGTTGTGGACGATTAAAATCCACAAAGTTCACAGAGGGTAAGAAATTATTATTTCTCTGACTGTTTCCATTGTTGTTGTTATTTGTAGTATTCATGTTAACAGGATTAACGACATTAGGATTTTTAGGTTGGTCACTTTCACGCCATCATTCGTAGCTCCATGATTCTTGTTAAGGATTTTTGGTCCTTGATTATAATTTATGTTGCTCGAATAGCTAGGATTGTTTTGACTAGGGGTAACTAACTTCCCATTTACACCATAGGTCTTACGACCACTATCAATGGCTACTTGGTTGATTCGAAGAGCACCTTCCAACACCTCCTCATAGCTCTTGAGGGGGAACTTTTAAACCTACTCCTTCATCTCTCTGTTAAGAGAGTGGAGGAACAAATAACAAAGTTTAGTTTGATCCATATTTGGAGCACTTGTGAAGGAGTAGAGGACCCGACGCCACCTCCGAATGAAGTGGGCCATAGATTCGCTTATACTCTCTTTTGCTTGATGTGCGGAATTATCTCGATCCTGTCCCAATAATTTATTCATGTCGAAGGCTTTAATGAACTCGAGATGAGCTATGTTTAAAGGAATGTATAGAAGCCTCTGGTATTCTGTAGTACTGAGTCGAGAGTGATGCCTTCTAACATCTTAGGGAATATCTTTGCCATAACCACATCGCATGGGAGAAAATCTCAAATGGTTGTTGCATAGGCTTTAATGTGAGTGTTTGGATCACCCTCCCCTTTAAACTTTGGAAGATCAGAAATGGCCTTGGGAGCATGAATGTCTGAATGGAAAATTCAAGAGGCTTCTTTAGGTGCTCGAGTAAGTTTCCATTGCATAAGTCTCAACCATTGAAGGTCCCTCTGGGAGGTAGAGGTTGCATTGGTGCATTGGTTGTTGAAAGGGCATGGCATAAGTATTTATCTCGAGGCATATGGCATTCCTTACGGATAACCATAAGGGCCCCGGATAAGTGTAATGCATCTCCTTGTGGTGCTTTGGAATACATGTTCATATAAGGAGGTTGGCCACACCGGTATGGAGTCAAGGCATGAAACCAGGAATGTTGCATTTCCAATAGGTATAACATTTGGGAATGCACTTCCGACCGGAACATGTTGTGTGTATCCATATGTGGCATATGGGGCATACATACCTAGAGTACCCGTTCCAGCTTAATAAATCCCCTAGGTTTGGAGTGCCTATGTAATTAAGAGGATTTTGTGAAATGGGTGCTTTCCCATAATTTGGCAGATATTACACAGGCTTTGATTGTCCTGTATATGAATTCCGTGTTTTCTATACAAACTCCAATTCTTTGAATTTATCCACCAATGTGGAGATAATTTCCTTTGTAGGTGAGGCATTACTCTTTGCTGGGCATCTGTGGTTTGGGAGGTTGTTGGGGAGTGTGATATCCCATTATAAATTTCTCATTATGTAGTCACCCTCGTTAGCAATGTTTTCATTTCATGGAGGGGTAGTATATTGTTTTTGAAACAGAATTTCACCCTATCCTTGTAACATGTCATAGGCGTGGTCCATTTCTTGAAATGTCATTCACTCTTAGCATATCGTGTTAGGTAGTCCTCATCTAGAGGAGGGAGTTGATCCGATTACAAACCAATGGGTCATCGAAAAAAAACCCATCGGGATGAACTCCGCTTCCCAGGTGAAAGTCATATTGTTAGAGATGGACTATTTAGTGGGATTTGATCAAGTTATTTAATACATATGGAAGAACCAACATTGACCAAGTGGAGGATAATCTTACTAGCACTTGATATTTTATCTACCCACATTGAAAGTGAGGGGGAATGTTGTTGTCCACCTGCTAGATAGCTATAGATGTCATAACCAGAATGGGCCGACCATATTTGTTGAATCCTAAGCATATTCATGGGTATGAGAATACCCGCTGAATAAAGGGAAAACGAAAAAGGGAAATGGAAAGTGGAAACATTTAGAGACTAGCTCTTCACGTTGGGTTCACCAATTTTTTATGACAGAAAATCAACACGTGACCTTCTTCGCACCTAACCTCCCGAGGTCATGCTGGGACATCCATTGTGGAATGGAAATGGAGGTGGAAGTGATGGTGGTGGTCAAGCTAGTTGGGCAATCTAATGTCTTCTACACGCAATAATGGAATCTGTGAATCTAAGGCAATGAATTCTCTCCTAACCTGAAGGGGTGTAATGGTATGGTCAGATATGATAGCTACTCGGATACTCCAATCGATGTCCTACTCTCTAAGAGATTCTATCAACTTGTTAAGGAACACGTGGAAAGTAACCTTCAAGTCCTCGTATGGGTTTCCCAGCCCAGAAGGTCATGGAAGTGAAATAACGAGAGGCACTATGGAGCTGCAAGAACTATGGTCGATTCTCTGGTCTTGTCCAGAAAGTCTTAGCCTGATTGGCTGCTATGTCCAATAATGAAAGCTAGGTAATAATGTCCGGTGGAAGTGGTGAAGATATGAATACCACTGTGCGTAAGCTAGTATCAATGTCTAATTGGTTAGTAGGCCCGTTGGGTTGCGGGACCTGTGGATCATAGCCAAAGATTTTTTGAGGATGAGGCCCTCGTATGGTCATGCATGCAATCAAAGCCTATTTCTTGGAGTAGTCCAAAAGTCATAAGCTAAGTTTGCAGTGATGTTCAATGTTTCTAATTGATCTATCTTTTTAATGAATGTCACAGTGTTCATAACACTATTACGCATAAGCTTTTATCAATGTCGGTTATTAGCTTTGGCTTGTTAGGTTGCAGGACCAAAGGATCACAACTATATGTCTTTTTTTGCTAAGGACAACATGGTCATGCAAAAGAAATCAATTTTCTTGTAGAAAAATAAAACTATCTAATAAGGGAAATCTAATCTATGTTTTTGTTATTTTCTCAATATATCGTAGTTAAAGCAATAAACAAGCTAATCTATGGAAATAAATTATTTTTTGTTTTTATAACTTTTCAGACAATGCATATAATCTAATAAACAATTTAAAACCAAAAAATTAGCTAGATGTAGCTAATTGTTTGTGCAGATGTATGATCTAAACCTAAAATCTACTCTAATTCAATCAAACTCTTTCCAACCCTACCTCAGAAGTGAGAAACAAATCATAACTCTAATAGAGCTATTATTTCCCACAGCTTCCCCGGTAATGTTGAAGAGAAAACTTCCTATTGTTTTGATCTACTTGTAATTGAACAACTAATTGAAATGAATGAATTCTCTACTCTATTTGATATGTATCTAACAATTTGATAAAACAAAGCAAACAAATACACAATTCCAACCTGGAAGAACAAGATCTTTTACAATTCCAGTGAGAGTATCGATATCTGTCCCCTTAGTTCTTTCCTTTCTCTGAGTGTTTGTGTGAGTCCAAGGTATTGGGAATGAAAAGAACAAAGAATAAGAGGATGGCGGCTTGAAGCAATATGGATGCAAGGCAGAGTAAAGAGAGATAGCACAAGAGATCTAAGCTTGAATATGAAATTTCTAGCAATACTATGGTAGAAAAACAAGACAATATACACCAAATTATCTCACAAGCCTTTACCTAAATAAAAGCATGGAATATATAGGAATGGAAGATAGAAGATTACTTCATGCACAAGGAAATGAAGAGGAGTTCTACTCATTAAATATATTTAAAAATAGAATAAGCAAGGTGATCGGGGGATCATTTTTGATTTCAAAAGTTCCCTAAACATCCCTAAATGGTGTTAGTGTAGAATATCATCTCGAGCGCTTTCCATCAACTATAAGAACACAAAAACGGACTTCAAGAGCTCTAGATATATATATTAATGTTCAAACATTAGTATAACAACATAAGCTACCAACCATACAAATCTGCCAACATGCTAAGCTATGACCACGTGGAAGGAGGTGAAGTGGTGTAGGGGGCACTAAGCCATGCGTGGATGTTTCCACGTGAAGGATGGAGTGGGTAAGGGTTATTAAAACCTTACCCAAATGAAATGGCGCCAAATGTGGGATATAAACCACTAGCCCTAAGTGCCTAAAATGGGATTTAATCCCCTCATTCAAACAAAATCCGCTCATTTGGGATATTATCCCTTATCAAATGCAAATCGGCTAAAATGGGTATTAATCCCTTTTCATATGCTAATCCGCCACTTTGGAATTTTTATCCCAAATTTCATGTACATGTTTAGGCTAATATTAGCCTAGGATAATTTGTATTGCATTTTTAAGGGACCTATTTGTTGTATAAATAGGTACTCATTTCATTGTAATAAACACACAAAATACGAAGAAGCTCATTCCTAAAGTGCTTTGGAGGTGAAGTCCTGAGCCAAGAGGAGGATGAGAAATTGTAGTTGTGTGAAGACCTAAATATTTATTTAGGCATTGATATTTTAATTATTGTTGACCTATTATTTTCGGTAGTAATAAATTAAAATTATTGTGGCTAGGAGTTATTCAAACTACTTAGTCCGCCCATAGCACCCACAAGAAATTATTACGGAGCCCGGAATGTTGATCGAGAGCCATATGGCGTTGTATTAGTGTTTAGAAGGCTGATCGAGAATTGGAGGTTTTCGAACAAAGGAGCCGGAGCCATAGAGCTTGTCAAATATGCCAGGAAAGTGGAAGTCGGGTGCTATCTTTCACCCTTGTCATCCGAAGGTTTGGATATTCTTCTAAACATGTTCTTAATAGTTTCCATTAGGTTTTCTTGTAAAAGTACTATTGAAACTTACAAGTTTTGACTAGTGGAATGGTTTGATAAGAACTCGAAGATGTAGGTAATTGCTGAAATCCGTAATCAATCTATGTGTAATTGTCATTATTGTCTTGCATTATTTTAAATTGATTACTTAAAAGGAGCAAATTGTCGGCAAATAAACTAAAGCCTACAAGGGTCTAAGATTAGGTAGTAATAATCTAATTATTTTCAGATCAAGTTTTGTATCAGAGTTGGTAAATCTAATTAACAAAGTGATTGCTTCAAGTTGGTGCAATTAGTTCAGTTTGTGTGAACAGGGTACAAGTGCACTATGGGAAAGATGTCTAAACAGTGAAGCTCGATGAGATTGAAGCATATAATCACTAGATCCAGGAAGAGAATTATCTCCTGCGATCAATGTATTACTCCCTGGAAGAGGAGAATGCTCATTTGAAATTGGAACTGAAAACCAAGGATGAGCTCTTGGCAAGGTTACAATGTGGTGATTAGAGGAAGGAAATACCTTCAACTTCAGATGCAGAGGCCATGGAAGATGATTGCACCGTGTAAGTTGTTGACAATCGGGATCTTCTTCTTCCTCCCATTCAGTTTGGGATTTAGGTAATGAAGTCTTTGGTTTGTTTGAAAAGCATCCTAAAGGCATTGGATCCAAGTTACTAGATAAAATGGGATTTTATGGAAGAGGCCTTGCTAAAAATGGCCAAGGCATTGCTAACCCAATACAAGTCAAGGATCATCCTCGTTTTACAGGTTTGGGTTATCCTAGTGTGGGAATGGAAATTGAGAATGTTCTAAGAACACGATGGGAGACAATCTTTTGAAAACAAAGAGAATACCCCACTAGTCCCGAAAGAAGATTCTGAGAAGGAAAGTTGTGCTTTGTCATCACAGGCAGGATATGGTAGGAAAATCAATGAAGAGGTAATGAGATTCCACCTCCAGTTTCTTACCATAATCATAAGCACAAGAAAACTTCTTATCCACTCTTTCACTTAAGAAGTATGGTTATTATTTTCAAAGATGTGGAATTCCTTTCCATGTACTTTTTTGGATTCCATAATCATTACGTGGCCAGCTCTTTGGAAGAGAAGGACACTCGATGAAGAAGTTGATTTCGTTCATCGAACAAGGCAAATCAAAAAGACCAATCTCATCATGCAGAGTCGAGAAATGAAAAAAGATTTCCTCATCCCAGAAGAAGGAGATTAAGAGGAATTTTTGTGCTCATTTCCATAGGAATGGGCACCGGGTGGAAAATTTCTGGAAACTGCATCCATCTCACCATTAGAGTTATGGCAAGCCAAAGATGGAATGGAGGCCTATTGTAAAGGCAAAGGAGGTTTCTACTCCACCACCAGTTGACAATTCAACCCAGAACAGGTAATACCTGAAAGTGAAAGTCCTTTAAAATGGGTAAGTCAACAATTTTTCAATTATATATTGCATAATTCAGATTGATGAATAGTATGCAGTATTTGTTTGGAGATCAGATTTTGTGAGAAAATGCTGAGAGAAAGGTTTACCATACTCAGTGGATTTTCTTTCTTAGAAAATTTGATTAATGCTCCAAATATTTCTCCTAATAAACCTATGAGTACCTGTTATAGCTTGGATATAGGAAATAACTCATATAAATCTTGGAGATTGATATGCCATTTGTACAGATAGTAGAGGTCATAGAGTCACTCGAACTTCATTTTGTGTAGAGGTATTGTGGACTGTGTGTAGTAGAATGGTATTGGCATTGACGTTGGGTCAAACTTCATTCTTTGTAGAGGCATTGTGGACTCAAAGTGCAGCAGAGTGGTACTTGATATTGTATGTCAATAAGCGGAGCTCTCAAAGGATCATCTCGAAACGTCATTCAATGTCAAGGCATTGCGGCGACACATTCGAATGGTAGATTATCATCGACTTAGCATTGTGCATTGGATGCTTGAGGTCTTAAAATAGGCTTAGCATCGTGCATTGGAGGTGTTGATGTCTCAAACAGACTTAACATCGTGCATTGGAGGCTCAAGGTCTTAGAAGATGCTTAGCATCATACATTGGAGGAATTGAGGTCTACAAAGGGACAAGTCATTGTCCATCATCAAAATTGGATCAATTATAGCTCTACATAACATGGAGTTCCTTCAAACTAGTTTGGATTTTGTAGTGGCAATCACCTTTAACAAAAATAAAATTAAAAAGGGGTAGTTAATGAGTATAATAGGAGTGAAGTGGCGTGAGCAAGTGGAGGATAAAGTGGGTTTGGTGGAGCACGTGGGAAGCTCAACCACCCATTAAAACCTATCATTATCTTTCAAAAAAAATCAACCACATTATTTAATTTTCCAGAAGTATAAATCACGTTGAAACCCAAGTTAGCAATGTAATTTAGCAGTAATTGAATAGTTTCAGCAATTTCAAAATCTTCCACACCTATCTTTTCCCCTTTCTCATTAATGCAAGCTCCGTATTTGGGAATCCAAGGAATTTCAGACAAGCCATTTTCCTTGTAGAATAATCCAAGTGCTTTATTCAAGATACAGAGGCTCTGACCACGCAAACCCTGGCTCATGTTGTAAAGTTAGAAGAAAATGGATACTTGCAGCGATGGCAAAATGGAAGGGACATAGTTTACTCTCAAGACAAATGCACATTTCACTATGCAATAAAACAAATCTCTAACTTGATCACTTTGCATTTGAATGCATCAATCCCGACCTTTACAAAATACAAGCTCTGGCAGACGTGTATCCAAACTCTGGAAGCTTCAACTGAGCTTCTCGCGCATCCTCCGGAGGTCAAGAATACATGGGGGAAAAAGCTTTTGAGCTCGTGTCAAAAATGATCCCCTGCACTGCATGACATCTAGCAAAGCATAAAAGTTAGAGGGATTATGTCAGATGTTGTAGTCGCAAATGCTTTGGGGGCGCTATTTCAGTGTTTGACCAAATGAAAGAATGAGACAGCTCCTCATGGAATATGTTTGCTGACTGTGCGTGGAAGGACGTGGGTCCCTCATAAGGCAGTCACACTATTTCACCATGCAACAAATAGGTCTCCAACCTGATGAGTTTACTTTTGCCAGCGTGCTTCCAGCCTATGCCAAGATGGAAGCTTTGGAGCAGGGTATGAACAATAGAATTTGGTTTTTGTAGGATTTTTTTCTTGCAAGCGTCATAGTTGAATTGTTAAATGAAAATTTGAATATGTTTATGAGTGTGTGGCCATAGAAGACAAACATCAGTATGGTTGAATGGTCATGTCTGTGGGAGTTGAAGATAAAAAAAACTGGTAATAGTTCGATGTTCAATGTGTTGTGTATGTGCAGTTGTGAGCATGGAAAATCAACAAGGCTGTAGTGAATATGTATGTGTATGATGTGGGTATAAGGACAAAAAGATAAATAGTGGTGTGGTTAAATGCGTGTGTGTGTGGGAATAGCAGATAAATGGTGGTATAGTTGAGGGGTTGCTTTTGAGGGCTTGCAGGATATGCACATAATGGTTTTGTTCAAAAGGATTTAGAAACTTTCAAGCAACTACACTCGCAAGTGTGGAGCCTCCTATCCGTTACCAACATTCTCTCAGCCCGTGTGCAAGAATGGAGCCTTGTGCAAGACCTAGAAAATTGTCAGAACATAATGGGCAACGTATTCTATTGGAGAACTTCAAGTGATCGGGAAGTATGGGTGACGTTGTGGAGGTTAGATCGAGGCTCGTGAACTGGTTGTCGAAGTGCCCAGTGAGATGTTGAACCGAAGCCTACGGGTTTGACCGACTCCATTCCTTCTAGGCATGGTTCATCTTCCCTTACCTCTCATAATTCTCGTGCTTTAGTTCTCATTTGCAACTTAATAGAATTTTTAAAATATTAGGATTTTAATACAGTTATATGTTTATATCAACTCGTTGCAAAAACAATGAAATTGTCGTGTCGTAACTCTCGAAATCAAATAACTCTTTTGCATTAAACCATGAACTTCCACCCTCTTTCTGAGGTGATTTAGAAAACTTCTTACCCCACGAGATCGCTTCAATATTGTTTTATCGACTAGACGAAATTGACTTCCCAGTAATAATGTTGACTATCTCCCTATGTAAATAGTTAATTTTTGCATTTTTCGGAGACTCATTAAGTACCCTTCGTAACCCTGAAAATGAGATGTTAAGCTTCATTCGTGTACCTTGTTATGTGAGGAGTCACCTTGACCTCTGGATTGACCCCGAATGAACATTTGTGATCTTTTTGACGCTCTTATAGGAGCCCTGTTACACTGGTTTACAACAGTAGAACACTGTTGAATCTAGAAAGTTGGCTTTTGTTTCAACCGCCATTTGAAACCTGGATAGAGAAATTAATATCCGTCTTCGTAAACCTCTAGTGTTTTTACTAGACAATTGCATGGAACTTTCAGTTTAGGGAAAAACGCTTGTCTGGGTATTTTGACAATGACATTTTGTAGGCCTCTGGTCACAGTTTGACAAGGTCAAATGGGACCAATTAGGACCGGTGGCTTCAGAAAACTTGTCATCGTTCAAAGATGCTTTCGAGCTTCTCGAAGTTTCGTCATCAACCTGTTGAACTCTCCTTATATAGGGAAATTTGTAGGAAGTTCTCGTTGCACGTGCATCCATCGAATGTCAATTTTGGACATGGTTTTCTGAGCCCTCGAGCTAACTTTTGTTCAATTTGCACTGGGCCAACTACGACCAGTGGCCCCGGAAAACTAGCCGCCAAATGCAAACCGTTCACTTTTTCCCAATTCCGTCAGTTGCTATGAACTCCTGGTATATCTAGGAACACGTAGAAATTTAATTGTGGTATGTGTTCTCATCGGAAGACAACTTTTGGAAGTGGTTTCTTAGCCTTCGAGCCCGTTTGAGCATTTTTGTAGCTAGTAAGAAAAGGTAAAAATAGAAAGCTATGGGACCCTCATCGGGTTGCCAAACCACCTTGTAGATACTTTTGACACATGTAAATAACTATTTAAAACTCTATAGTGTAACTTGTTGTGTGAAATAGAACTTTTGACAAAATGGTGTTTTCTCTCTCTTCCCTTCTTTTTCTCTCTCCTGGGTTACAAAATGAAATAAAATGAAATGTAATGAATACATGTCTCTAAACCTATTATTTTGATTGCAAATTGTAATTATTATCATATGTAAATGGGGAAACTGAAAAAAGATAATTATGTTAGATTAGGGTGGATGCCATGCCAGCGAATTATCACTGATATCATGCTCACGTGGTTTTTACAGGATGAAAGAATGACGACGAAAAGGTGATGTGTAATTCATTAATTATCATTGTAATTTATATAGTTCATTGTTAAAGGAATAAATGTATAATGTAGTCCCATGTTTCAGAAGGTTATATTTGATAAATTGTTGTTGTGTATGAGATGCTAGTTTCAAGGACATCTAGGAAATGTGCATTTAATCTTAGGTTCAATTTTGATTCATAGAACACATGGTAAAAAGGGGTTGATATTTATATAAGGTAAATGAATTTGAAGTAATATCTTGTAGTGCATATTTAGTGTTCAATAAATGATTAATGAGTCATCTTGTGCATTCATACTTTGTAAATGTAATAAAGAGAATTAAATTGAAACACTCTACCCTTGTTCAATATCGGGACATAACTTGTTTTTCATGTGCGATACTCCTTACCGTAGAAGACATTGAAAACCTGTAGGATGAACTTAATCTTTGCACTCGATGGAACATCCTAATTTAGGCAAATCAGAGCTCAAGAATGGGCTTATCATCTTAGTCAGTATGTTTAGTGACATTGTCTTAAACCCATCTGATAGGAGTGACACAATCAAACTTTTCTTGGAGTGTGTAGAGCTAACTCCTCCTTCGTAGCCTAGCAGACTACCTTGTCATCCAAGGATAGATTTAAAATTAAAGTTCTTCATCGAGTGAAAACCCTGTTGGATCTAGATGACATGGATGGAGGTGGTGACTTAGTTGTTCAAGGTCTTAAACTCTTGTTAATGAACCCCTTAACTCCGCTCAGCCAAACGTGTGACCTTGGTTTCTCTCAACATAACACCTTGGTCCCTTCTGGAAGGTGGTTTAGCATAAATTTGTCCTCTCGCTTAAAACTCATATATAGTCAAGGGATAGACCCTTAGGTGAAGTTGGAATTAATCTAAACCTCAGTTGATTTGGATGTTAACTTGGGTTCGTGTGAAGCTTCAAGTCTTCTAATCTTTTATGCCTTCAAGAGGTTAGTCAAACACTTCGTAACTCCTTGTACAAGACAATGCTAAAAATAAGACCATAATGTGACGTAGAAAATAAAGCATATAAGAGTAAAAATGAGAATTGAGGTTAGGGATACTGCCACTCTTGGAGACCTTATAACTCATTTAAATATCTTTATGTGTTTCAAAGAATATGTATTGCATTGTTGTGATCAAACTACGAGAAAACCAAAGATATATAAATATAAAAGGAAGTCATTAAGTTATTGCACTTTAATAACTATGGTAGGGAAATAACTAACCCGTGATCGAGGTATGTTTTTGGTAATAAGCTATCTCACATCTAAATCTCCGTTAAATCCTAATATCGCTAAATGGACACCAAGTCACATTCACAGGAGTTGTAAGAGTAAAAAGGTAGACATTGAATATATGTTCGAGAAGAAGATTCTTAACATAAGAACAAGATACTTAAGTATTTTATATGCATTCGAATTATGCCAAATAAGTATGCAAGTTATGGAAAGTTTTGTAAAGAATAAGCAGCCAACTTAAAATGGTCGAACTACAAATTAAATGTGGAATGAACTTAAAGTTTCTGTAGGTGGACAAATGAGGAATTTATCCTTGTACAATAATGTTCTTAGAATGTTAATCGTAACTAAAATACAATTAAAGAAATGATGTGTTGTGGGTTCACCATTCCTTGAGTCTTCTTTTTTTGTAGTTGGGGCATTGCTAGTATTCGTTCATTGGGAAAAGTGTGGCATCGACATGCCTATGTTGTTTTCATGTGTCTATGTGAGTCGATGACTTATGTGATTGTCGTATGCGATTCGAGTTTCTATTCTTAGAGCCCTTGGCAGTGTCGTGTGTAGTGAGCAATGTAAGTTAAAAAAATTATCCCGGTATTTTACCGTTGTAATTGTGTGTGTAAAATGTGGGCACTAAAGATTCTTCAGAATCAACTCGGAGATAGGAACTATGTTATACAAGAAAAGAAGATCCTTGTTTTTAGATATCTGAAGCTTAGTACCGCACAATAGGAGCGTTGAGGTTATATTTAAAAACCTAGCACCATACGAAACGGAGGCGAGGAGGTCTTCTATAGATATTAGCGTGGTGCAATGCGGGAAGCATTGTGGGCCCATAACCCACGAGTGTCTAGGAAAAGAGCAAAGTTGTCAAAGAGAGAAGGTTGCGAAGAGAAGACCTAAGGGTCTACTACAACGAGAACTTCCTAGGTGACAACAGAGTTTCCAGATTCGGGACAGGGATGGAAGCTTTTTGGGACAAAAAGCCTTCTCAAAGTGGGGAGGTGTGATCGGGGGATCATTTTTATTTCAAAATTTCCCTAAACATCCCTAAATGGTGTTAGTGCAGAATATCATCTCGAGAGCTTTCCATCGATCGTAAGATGAGACAAACGGACATCGGGAGCTCTAGATATGGCTGGTCAAAGTTCATCAATGGGAAAGACAACTCGTCAACTAGTCAATATGGGACCTATGGCACTACGACACATGGCAAAAAGAAAAAGGGAGTTGTTTGTTGGTTTTGATCAACGGTCTTCGATGAGCGTAAAAATGGTGCCAGGAATAAGAGGCTCAACTTTTATTACGAAGGGGAGCCCGACCGCCGTGTGGACTATGGTATTATCGCTGATGTGGTGGGTCCACAAGCCACCACGTGGCTTGCCACCACTCATTGAATTCACTCGATTCTCCTATTAGGAGACGACAAGTGGACTATATGCTATTGACCGAGTTAATTATTTTCTATACCCCATTGTATGGGTCGAATTTATATTTACTTGGTAAGTCCACTTATACACCATTCCAAATGCCACACACACACACACACACACACACACACACACACATGTTCAAACATTAGTATAACCACATAAGCCGCTAACCATACAAATCTGCCAACATGCTAAGCTAGGACCATGTGGAAGGAGGTGAAAAGGTGTAGGGGGCATTAAGCCATGTGTGGATGTTTCCACGTGAAGGATGGAGTGGGTAAGGGTGATTAAAACCTTACCCTAATGAAATGGAACCAAATGAGGGATATAAACCACTAGCCCTATGCGCCTAAAATGGGATTTAATCCCATCATTCAAACAAAAGCTGCTCATTTGGGATATTATCCCTTATCAAATGCAAATCAGCTAAAATGGGTAAGTAATCCCTTTTCATATGCTAAACCACCAACTTGGAAATTTTATCCCAAATTTCATGTACGGGTTTAGGCTAATATTAGCCTAGGATATTTTGTATTGCATTTTTAAGGGTCCTAGTTTTGTATAAATAGGGTACCCATTCCATTGTAATAGATGAACAAAATACTGAGAAGCTAATTCTTAGAGTCTTTGGAGGCGAAGTCCGAGCCAATAGGAGGATGAGAAATTGTAGTTGTGTGAAGACCTAAATATTTATTTAGGCATTGATATTTTAATTATTTTTGACCTATTATTTTTAGGCAATAATAAATTAAAATTATTGTGGCTAGGAGTTATTCAAACTACCTGATCGGCATAAACACTACATGAGAAATTATCATGAGCCCTGGAATGTCGACTCAAAGAGCCATATGGCATTGTATTAGCGTCTGAAGGCTGATCGAGAACTGGAGGTTTCTGAATAGTGCATATGGAGCCATAAAGCTTGTCGAATACGCCAGGAAAGTGGAAGTTGGGTGCTATATTTCACCCTTGTCATCGAAGGTTTAGATATTCTTCTAAACAAGTTCTTAATAGTTTGCATTAGGTTTTCTTGTGAAAGTACTATTGTAACTTACAATTTTTGACTAGTGGAACTATTCAATAAGAACCCGAGACGTATGTAATTTCGAACTCCATAATCAATCTATGTGCAATTGTCATTATTGTCTTGCATTATTTTAAATTGATTACTTAAAAGGAGAAAATTGTCGGCAAATAAACTAAAGCCTACAAGGGTCCGAGATCGTGTAGTAATAATCGATTATTTTTAGATCAAGTTTTGTATCGTAGTAAATCTGATTAACAGAGTGATTGCTTCAAGTTGGTGTAGTTGGTTCAGTTTGTGTGAATAGGGTACAAGTGCACTATGGGCAAGATGTCTAAATAGGTGAAGCTCGATGAGATTGAAGCGTATAATCACTGCGAGATCTAGGAAGAGAATTCTCTCTACTGATAAATGTATTACTCCCTGAAGAGGATAATGCTCGTTTGAAATTGGAACTAAAAACCAAGGATGAGCTCTTGGCAAGGTTGCAATGTGGTGATCAGAGGAAGGAAATACCTTCAACTTTAGATGTAGAGGCCATGGCAGATGATTACACTGTAAGTTGTTGACAACTG